>VXAA01003071.1:180351-195855 GCA_013399115.1 Anseranas semipalmata
TTTACTGTAAAGTGCAGTGCTGTTGTGTGTATATGTAAATTCTCTCTACAAATCACTGTGCTTGCCGGCTACAATGTATGGTGGTCAGAATACTGACTTGAAACATTTTGTGGTGGATGGTTTCCCAAAACCTGAAGAATTCACTTGTATTCTTGGGAATTTCAACAGATACATCTGTGTATCTGTTAGCTTGACTTAGTTGTGGCCTTGTTCTTTCACTTAAGTAACTACCATAAGATGAATACATTGTACATTCTCGGCCTCAACCAATTATTTATTAAACTGATGCAAATACAGACATGTAGCATAAGTTGCCTGCTCTCAAGGTGTTCAAATGTAACTTAAATGTGGCGAGATTACTGTGACGGCTAGAAAAAACAAATGCATGATCTTTGTGGTGCACGTGTGCATGCACACACATATACACAGCCACACAAAATCACTTGGGTGCAGTTGGTTATGGCAGGAGGTCATCTTTTCACGCTAAATTGTTCACTGCCTGAAAAACAAAAGTGGTTTACTCAGAGGAGTGCAGCTGTTCCATAGTGTCCTCCTGTATGCTAGCAACTGTGGAATAGACTGTCTCAGAAGAGACCTGAAATTTGGGAGCTTGCAGGAGCTTGGGTGCTGCAGAAGTCCTAGCAAAAAGGAGCGCTTTCCTCTGTTTCCTTTCCCAGGCTGACATTCAGAATGGCTGCAGTGGTAGTGTCAGGAAACGCATCAGAACGATGTATGCCTTCGTTACAAAATGTGCAACCCTTTAGTTCAAAAGATTTGAAATAATTCTTAAATAGCACAATGATTTCTACCAGGTTTTGTCTTTTCCTTCGCTTCATCTGAGATTCAAGGGTTTGGTATTTCTCTTCAAATACCCGTTCGCTACAGTGGTTTCTGACAAAACATGTCTTTGACACAAGTTCAGGACCAGTTTTGTTTGTCATGAAAATTGAACAGCTATATTCTCACCCTCTTTCCATTTTTGTGAATAAATTATTTAAGTGATGTGGAGATTTTACAATGAAGAGGTGATCTCGTTATGTCTTTAAAAAAAACAAACAAAAAAATCACCAACTTAATTTAAAAAAAAAAATCTCACACTGGAAGAGTGAGTATCAGCTGATGAGGAGGTAGACTTCTTTCCTTTCCTTTCCCACTGTCTTACAGAGAATCTTCATTTGGTTCAGAGGAAGTTTCCCATTTTACATCGTGATTATTCTTTATGGGAGGGTTATTTTCATTCTCTGTTTCTCAGACCTTTTCCTGTAGATGGGAACGGGGGAAGGAGCCCAGACGTGGCAACACATTCTCAGGCTCCTGCAGGACCACCATGGCTTATGATGACTCCAAGAAGAAAGAAGGTATGACTGCTTCATAATCTCAGAGGGAGTAGCCAAAAAAAGGGTACCCTCTGCAGCCCTTGCCAGGACATGGAGTCAGACAGTGGGAAAGGAAGTTAGTCTCCTGTGGACCACTGGAAGGTGTTAGCCCTTAAATTTAATCTGGCCAAGTTTCTGCAGGATCTCAAGCCCTTGACTTCCAGATGCAAAGTACTGGGATTGGAGAAACGGGTGGTATTTCCTAATGCAAACACCATGATTGGGAACTCTGCCACTGCAGCCTTTCTTCTCCCTGACAGGTCAATGAAATGGGAGACCAGGGGGATTTGATGATCTTAGAGGTCTTTTCCAACCTACATGATTCTGTGATTCTATTTAATTAGTCATAATAACATTTCTAAGTCCAGTTAGGACTTAAGGAAGAAATCTACAAGGATTAGAAATAAAATCTTGAGAATTTGTGTTATAGCGTTAGAGCACTGAGCCCTGTCCCTGCGGTCAGAGATTACAGAATATTATCTTTTAGTCCCCAGTGCTTGTTGGGTTTTGTGCATCACTCCGTGCCAACGTCCGCTGCTGTCTTACTTTGTGCATAGTCCATGTGTCTGTTCTTCCTTAATAGGGGATTTCATTTCTTCCTTTCTTCCCATTTTACATAAATCTTAGAGTTCCTAGAGAGTGACCGAAGTGTTGATAACGTGGAGCTGGCATCGGTCAAGACACAGCGAGAGAAGAAGCGGTCTTACAAGGAACTGCTGCAAAAGGAGGAGAGGATAGCAACTCAGGTCAGGAAGCCCTCAGAGAAAAGGTTGAAGGTGTAAGAATGTGTGTAAAGCTTAAGATAGAATGGGATGGAATGTTTTAATATTCTTTTGTATATAAAAATGCCTGTAGAAGACAGCAAGAGCAGGTAATCATGTCCTGAATTGTTCAGTAGCTTTGCTGGGGAAATGGAGGGGGTCAGTCCTAATTACAACTGATTCTGATTTTTCTGGCCTCAGAAGATAGGGTAGTAGGATCTCATCCTAGTGTTGATGTGCAACCCTGCAACTTCTAAGATAGTATGACTGACTTTTTACACAAAGAAGTAGGATTTTTAGAATTTATAGTTGCATTAATAGCCAGCAAAGGATGAATAAAATGTGAACTGATGCACTGTTGTCTTCCTGATTCTGCAGACAGCCTGAAACGATAGCTCTTGAGAGGTATGAACTTGCCCTATTTGTCTCCTTGGGGCCTTAACTCTGAAATCATGTAGCAACAACTTAAGTTTCTTCAGAACTTTCTTCTTTGAGCTAAAATTTCTGCTGTTAGCTCAAAGGTGACTATCTTGTGATTGTTTTTAATTTTTTTAAATCTGCAAAAGAAGTTAAAGTTTAAAATGAAAATCTTCTACCATGTAGATGGAATTCTGTAGAGGAGCTTCATTTTCAGACCATAAATTGGTCAAGAGACAAGTGATAATTGGGTGACAGGAGTTATTACGGTCAGTTTTCTGGCCCATCATTTTAATTGTCACTTCTCTGTGCCTCCTTTCACTTCTTGTATCTTCTTCAGCATATTAAATATGAATTGCTCACCTTCATTTTCAAGGCTTGACAGCCTATGCATGCTTAGTTATTTCTTAGCTTTATTAAGAGGTAGATGTCTGTCTTTTATCAACTCATCAGCTGATGTCCAAGTGCTGGCTTTCATTGTCCATTTCTTAACACTTTCAAATGTGCTTTTTCAAGTTTTTACTTGTGTAGTGCTCCTCTCACTGGAGGGGAGCTCCTCATAGAGATTTGCCTTTCAATTTCCTTATAGTCCTATTGTGCTGCAATGCCCACAGAAAGCTTGATGCCAGTTAGTTGGCTGATGTGCTGAAACCAATCCTGACTAATACCGTTTTTTGTATTCTCCCACCTATCCATACCATGCTTTTTGTCTCTTACCTTAAACCTACACTGTGGACTCTTGGGGACAAAATATGTTTCCTTTGCCGGTTTAGCACCTAGAATAAGAATCCTGGTTCATACCTAGGGTTCCTTGGCATTACAGTAGTACAAATGTCTCTTGATATCTCCCACAGATTATTATCTATGTCAGCAGTCCATGTGAATCTCATATTATTTCCCTCTTGTTTGTCAACAACTTTTTTGTTCTTATTCTAGGACAGCGAGCTCTTTCCGGGGACAGAACCTCACAAAAAGAAGAGGAAGCACTCCTCCGATGAGTTCAGCTCCAGAGGTAAGACGGCAGTCAGGCGGGGGAAGGGGCTAACAGATCATGACTTTGAGGAAAGGATGCTGTTAAACCAATGTCATCAAACTTTGTGGTTAGCACTTTACGGGGGGAAATTACACCGATCTGTCTTAGGACAAGTAATCAGAAACCCGACTGATCAGGTTTCTGCTGCGCCAGACAGCAAAAGATTGGGGAATGACGTTTTCAAGGTCTAGCTTAACAAGTTGCTGTTGTTGGGGCAGAGATCTTCCACTCCCCTTTTCATTGACAAGTTGTAATTTTCTAACCCATGCCTTCTCTTTTGGTATTTGCATTCTTTTTTTTGCCTATTGCATTACTAGCCGTAGTTTTACTTGCAGATAGTATTAGTTAATTTCTCTGAATTTATAAAAGTTGAATGTGTCAGGTTACACAATGAATGCTTCTGGGTTCAGTTTAAATACAGAAATATTATCCTCACAATGAGAAAGCTGGCCAGAAAATGACAATTCAGTTCATAAAAGCTTAACAGGCTTAAGATTTACTTTTGTCCCAATTCAGAAAGAAAGCCAAGTCTTTGGAATATCTTTATAAGCTGAAATTTTGTCAAAAATCTGTTTTCAGAATGAAAAAGCTCATGTTTTCAATTCATTAGTCTCTTCTTGGCTAAAAATTATGTGACTACCTTGTACTTGAGATGTAATATTTCAGGTTCAATAAAATATATTTTCATCAAAATATGCTGGTTTATGGTAGAATACAAAGTTTGATGAAACTTCAAGAACTTTCCCACTCTGTATTTCTGCATTACATATTTAGACCAACTCTGGTGTTACAGCTCCTGATATGTATCCATAAGGACACACTGAGCTGGCTGCAAATTTCGGAGACTTTCTTCTTGAGCCAGGATGCAGATCGGTTAGCTGTAATAACAACTGTTGCAAGATTCCCACTTCACTTCTTTTGGCTATTGTAATGCTGTCTTTAAGGGAATCATCTCGATGAATATTTCTTTTGACCTTTTTCAGGCCTTTCGTCTTCAGATCTACCATCAAAGAAGAAAAAAGCAGTTTCTAGCCCATCCTCAGCTGATAAAACCATGGATCTACTGAAGGCTATCACCTCTCCTTTGCCCACAAGCTCCAAGTCTTCAAAGAAGACCTCTGAAAAATCATCTTATTCTTCCTCTGGCCATTCTGAAAGCAAAAAGGAGCACCACAAGAAGAAGTTGAGTGGGAGCAGTGGGGAACACTCAGTGGATGATGGCAGCTTCCACAAAACTAAAAAAATGAAACCTCTCTATGTGAACACAGAGACACTTACTCTTCGTGAACCTGATGGCTTGAAGATGAAGCTTATCCTTTCACCAAAAGAGAAAAGTAGTGCAGCAGATGATGATTCTTTCTCCTACTCTTCAACACCAGCAGCTGCAAAGAAGTCTTCCAAGAAATCAGCTCGAGATGAGCAAGGCTCGTTCCTTCTGGGTCATGAACTGCAGGGCTTCCTGAAGTCATCCCGGAAGAAGCACAAACCTCCTCCAGAACCTCATCCCCCTTCTGAGAGTTTTGGTGCTGACACATCTGTGTTTTCAGAAGGCCATGGGAGTGAGTATGAGATTTCAGGTATGGAGGGACCACCAGAATCAGGTTCCTCTTCTGGTGGGGAGTTGGAGGCTGGAGAGCTAGTGATAGATGACTCCTACCGCGAAATCAAGAAGAAGAAGAAGTCAAAAAAAAGTAAGAAAAAAAAAGACAAGGAGAAACACAGAGAGAAGAAGCACTCTAAATCTAAAAAGAGTTCTGGGCACTCTTCTGTGGCAGTAGCAGAAGTAACAGTGTCATCACCACCTCCTCCCAGTACTCCCTATGTTCTTCCTGCACCTCATCCTACTGTTTTTCACTCGGATGGACAAAGTGAGAAGAGGAGGAAAAAGGAAGAAAAGGAGAAGGAAAAAGCTGAGAAATGGGAAAAGGAAAGAGAAAAGGAAAAGGAAAGAGAAAAGGAAAAGGAAAGAGAAAAGGAAAAGGAAAGAGAAAAGGAAAAGGAAAGAGAAAAGGAAAAGGAAAAAGAAAGAGAAAAGGAGAAGGAAAGAGAAAAGGAAAAGGAAAGAGAAAAGGAAAGAGAAAAGGAAAAGGAAAGAGAAAAGGAGAAGGAAAGAGAAAAGGAAAAAGAAAGAGAAAAGGAAAAGGAAAGAGAAAAGGAAAAGGAAAAGGAAAGGGAAAGAGAAAGAGAAAAAGAAAAAGTAAGGAAAAATTGAAGGGGAAATAGAAATTGGGTGATGGGTAATGGTGAATTATACACTTAATTACAAAGACGTTAAATTGAAGCATAATTAATATTAACATTGATGATTTCATTGCAGCATGTTTGGCAAAAGTATTTCAGCTACTGTGATTTCTGTTTGTAGCAAAAGGAATATAAATCATTGCTTTTTGGGACGCAGGCAGTCTTTAGCCAATAAAGGTCCTTTGAAACAGTTATACTTAGTCTGCTTGGTACAGATTATGCCACAACTAGATCATTTTCTAAGGTAACTGGTTCTAGCTATTACCAGGTAGAATTATGGTCTTGTCTGGCAGTCCATCATCACCATTCCTTTAGAAAGGAATTGAATTCTAACTTGGAAATGTGAAGTTATTTACCCTTTTATTCCTGTATTCAGTTGAAGATCTAGTTCTTATAGACTACCACATTCCCACTTTCATCCTGTACTCATAAATTCAGGTTTCCATGGTTAGTGCACAGAAGTATGAGTAGGAAAAATTGTAGCTAGAGTGTGTCTGAGATTTCCAGATAATATAATTGTAGCTATGTAAGTCTACAAATAGGGTAAAACAGTATTTTCCAATATCAAGGAGTTGCTTTGTGTCAGGAAATGGGTGGCCATAGCCCACATTTGCTCAGCTATTATTATGTTCTATGTGGTAAGTTTTCTCTGATCACAGCTTGGCAGTTGCTTACGTCTCTGCTATCACTGTACTTATATGGTCTGTTTTCCTGCAAATATGAAGAGATCTGTAAGGATGCAAGGAGTAGAATGAAACATGCACTGAAACAGAACAAAAACTGAACTATTTTGACAGATCCATGCTAGGTACTGTGAATAGTGTGACAGTTCTTGTTGTTGTTTTTCAATTTTAACCTTTAAAATTGAGATATATTAACAGTGTTATATGTTCATCCCGGATTTAGAATAGCAAATGTTGTGACTTATGAATGAAATGCATTGATAGAGTTATTGCAAGATAAGTTTTATGCTAAAACTGGTTCTGGATGATTTCTGTGCTTTCATAACCTCTAAATTCAGCCAGTAAATGTATATAACACATGTAAAACACTGCTATTTTACCTTCCTGATTGAAGCACAGTATCTTTCTTTAAGTCTTTGATAAATGCCAAATTATTAATAAAATTGAGAATGTCCCTTTATAATTAAATTTTTTTGTTTCCTTTTCTTCCTCTGACTAGCCAAAGAAGAAAAACATGTCTGCCTATCAAGTGTTCTGTAAGGAATATCGTACAACTATTGTGTCTGAGCACCCTGGGATAGGTGAGAAAATAATCTAGCCTTCTCTTCTCTTGATTATACATCAGTCTGATTAATTAGCAGGGCATACCTTCTCTGTTTCATACCAACCTCTTAATATTTGAGGAAGCAAAAAGGACAGGAGTGGATTTCATGATTTGATTTCATTGTATTTTAACCAACCTGTAAATCTGGATTAAGAAATTGCCTACTCTTCCTTTCTTTTACTTAAAGAGTTGTCTTCATTGCGTCACTTTTCTGCATATGCATGTGTGATCTTATATTCCCTGTATCAGTTTTTTTTTGTTTGTTTTCATTTTAGACAGTAATGGAAATGCACACTGAATATCATTTTCTGGACAGTGTGGAGAGTTTCAGCTGTGGAAATTCACATAAATTTTGTGTGTTCTCACCATGGTTTTATTATTTAATTTATTGTAAACATTTTTATTTCTCCTCCTACCAGATTTTGGAGACCTAAGTAAAAAGCTGGCAGAAGTGTGGAAACAGCTCCCTGAGAAGGATAAACTGGTAAGCCTGTGTGATATGTCTTTGTAAAATGATTTTTGTAAACTAGGTGCTTAGGTCAGAACGTGCTGACAGTAATTCCACCATACCTTAAAAAATACTACCTCTGTCCCCAAAGTGTGGAAAAATGTGTGATCTTGCCCTTGTGGTCATAAAAGTTCTTTTACGGAATCACAGAATCACAGAATATCCCGAGTTGGAAGGGACCCATAAGGATCATCGAGTCCAACTCCTGGCACCGCACAGGTCTACCCAAAATTTTAGACCATGTGACTAAGTGCACAGTCCAAACGCCTCTTAAATTCAGACAGGCTTGGTGCAGTGACTACGTCACTGGGGAGCCTGTTCCAGTGTGCAACTACCCTCTTAGTGAAGAACCTCTTCCTAATGTCCAACCTAAACCTCCCCTGCCTCAGCTTGACACCATTGCCGCGGGTTCTAGCATCAATTTTCTTCTCATGGCATTGCTTCACCACTTAGCTATGTAACGTCATTCTGCTTCCAGGTCTTGGCATCAGGTAACAGAATTACCTAATGCTATGAATCTCTCTTTTCATACCATGGTAACTGCAGGTCTGGAAACAAAAAGCTCAGTATCTGCAACACAAGCAGAATAAAGCAGAGGCCACCACTGTGAAGAGAAAGGCATCATCTTCAGATGGTGCTCCAAAAATAAAAGGTAATTGTTGCACTTCATTTGCTCTACTTGTTTGTTTGTTTTTTTGGAGTGGGGAAGATGGTGTGGACTGTGGAATAATGAACAAATGTCCTTTCTTGTTTCTCAGTCTTACCTTCTTTTTCACAAGTCTTGGCATTTAACTCATCATATTACTCAACAACGGTGTTTCGTCAGGAGCAAGAATGATGTCATCACTTTTCAAAAATATTTTCTTGTCTGATTAGTAAGATGGTATTGGTTTTAGCACTTCAGGGATTGAAATATAAAGCGAGAAGAGGCAACAGGGAAGTTCTAGGGAGATTAGCTCACTGCGAGAGGAAAAATGGTTGTTCTTGGCTTGGCATCTCTGTTTACCAAATCTCCCAAACCTACCAAATTGCATTCAGCTGAGGTACATACTTTGCACATGTTGAAGGCAAGTTCTGTCTCCAAAGACAACAGGAGAAGATCCACAGAACTATTTAAGCATCTCATGCCTTTGAGATTTGAACTTTAGAAAGTAAATAGATTGTAAGTAAAAGAATGAAAGTAGATAATATGGAATTTTAATTCATGTATTTACAGCTTCTCCGACAGGAGTGATTTCGCCTCATAAGAAGTCCCCCACCAGCACTGTAGTGTTATCTTCCTCACCAGCGAAAGTCCCTGAGACAGATCCTATCGATGTAGCTGCACACTTACAGTTGTTGGGTGAATCTCTGAGCCTCATTGGACACAGACTGCAGGAAACGGAGGTGAGTCTGTAACCAGCAATGTCTCAGTGATGTCATGTAATTTACACATAGGATTGGGGGGTTATTATTTTTACTTAAACAGTTAGACAATGCTTTTCTATTAGGAAGAGAGATTATAGATGGTGTGTCATGTTTCTTTGATGCATAGCTGTTTATTTTCAGTGAAATAAAAAGCCTTGTTTCTCAGTAAACAGTAGGCATCAAAGAAAGACAGGTCCTTTGCTTGCAGCTCTATGTCCTTGAAGGCGATTCTTAGTTCAACAAACTACAGTCTTTCCTTACTATATATTCACCTTGCACCTGGTATTTCCTTGCTGTCTTTGCCAGTTTCTGGCCCAGTTACAGTCTCAAGCCTTCTGAGAAAACTATCAGAGAAGGCCTTTACCAAGATGTTTTTGCATGTCCTATTGTTTTCTGGTGGTGTCATGTTCCCAGTGCTTTGGATAGTGGCTACTATTGTTTAAACTTATATGGTAATGTAGAAGATGTCATATTTTCCAGTGTTTTTCTAATGTTAGATGATAATAATTGTCTGTGTGCACACAAAGACACAGACAGACACGCACACACAGTTTTAGAACTCATCCCAGCCTGTAAGGAGAACACATTTGGCTCAAATATCAAATGTCAGTGAATTTTATCGCTGACATGGTCATCTCATCCCACTATGCTTACTTGTTTTATCAGCAATAAAAAATAAATGTTACAGAATTTTGCTTCTGGTATGACCTCACCGAGATTATTCTTCAGAGGAAAAACTTGGGAGGAAAAATCTCTCCCTTTACAGGACGGCACACAAACACATTCCATTTTTGAAGGTGTATTGATAACTAAAGCATTTTTACAGACTGAGCATTTCTTTACGCTTCAATAATAAAACAACTATTGCCTTTAGGACTCATGTAATTGACATAGTATGAAATGGCAAGGAAACTATATTGCAAAAATTGTGGGATTAAGTCATATGTAAAATCAACAACTTTCTGATCTTTTCTGTTGCTCCCTCGTTTTTTCCTACATCAATATGTTGCTTATTGAATTCTTACTTTTTATTTTATTTTATTTTTTGAACCAGCAGTCTTTCTGTGAACTGCTTGTCATAGTTTTGTTACTGTGTAAATAATGGAAGTGGGCTAGGGTTGCTCAGGAGTGAGGATACTGTATCTGAATAAGAATCAAGACAGTTGTGAAGAAACTGTATTTGTCACTACTTGCCCCTATCCTTTTTTTCTTTCCTTACTTCCAGGGAATGGTGGCTGTTTCAGGAAGTTTGTCGGTACTTCTAGATTCTATCATTTGTGCTTTGGGCCCATTAGCATGTCTGACCACACAATTACCCGAGTTGAATGGCTGTCCTAAGCAAGTTTTGGTGAGTTTCTTGTGGTTATTTCCATTCTAACCCTGTTAATTTCAGTACAGTCCAGCTAGAGTTTTCTGATGAATCAATTTTACGATGCGATTATAATTCCAGTGCACTAAAAAAATTGTCCATTTTAGACAATTTTTGACAAATTGTCCAAAAATCCATTTTTATAGAGGGATATTTTTTGAAATTCTTGAAGATGTTAATGTTGTAGGGTATTGTACAATGTTGTTGTTTTTTTTTTCCAGTAGAAACTGACCTAATATTTGTTCCATTGGTTGCAATGTGTGTAGGTCCTGTTTTAGTGACTGAATCAATCCATCTGAATCAAATACAAGCACCTGTACACATACCATTATTTTTGAAAGTTCTAATTTTTCATTTAAAAAAAGGAAGCACCTTCCAGCTGCTCTGTATTCATACATTCTGTTTTTCTTTAGCAACATAGAAAATAACTTGTGATCTCAGTTAGGATTCCTAATGTGACTGAGTAGGGCCTTTCACGTATGGCTGTAACCTCATCCAAGGAAAGGAAAATAGCCTGTGTTTTAAGGAACTGAGTAACTACAGGTTCTTTTCCACTTTAAATTACTCTTACTATTGAGCCCTGATTTAGCAACAGCTTGTGACCTCAATGTAGCATGATGTGAACATAGATTAAGATAGCAGCAGTACCAAAGGAATCAGAAGTTGTACCTTCAACAAGGGACACAAATAAACAGAGAAGAGGAGCAAAAATGAAAAATAAGTATGTAGTCTGTAAAAGTTAAGAGACTGAAAACTTATCTGGAAGAGAGAACAACAAAAATGGGATATGAATTGGTGTGTTTTTAGAGGAAAGCCCAGGCATTGATTCATTCTGAGAAACAACTATTAACAACAACAAATTTGACAGCTTAGGCTGTGAGCTCCAACAAACAGGCTGTCTACACAGAAGCTGAGTCAGCGGGGTGTTCCCATCATAAGCAATGGAAAAACATCCTATGCTTTTCTCCTTCTTGCTTGCCAAGTGCATTCAGAGCAAGTGACACCCCTTTTCCACATGACTAATGGTGCCTATCTTGGAAACTTGATCAACTTCTTGTTACAAGGAGCAATGAAGCTTCAGGTGGATTAAGGCGCTTACCCTTCACTTCTGAAAACTGGTATTCAGGCTTGATAATAAAGAAATTACTCTGATTTTTACAGTCAGATATGTAAAGACTGGTATTTTAAGACAGAGATAGTTAAGTGGTCATGTTGCATGTAGTATGCAATTTATCTTTTCAGTCAGTAGGTGGCATTGTTAAATTTTAGAATCACCATCACTGCAGATCGAGCTCCTCTGTCGTCAGCAATTAAAAGGTAGGTATTCCTAAGGCCTTCAGCCATCCAGCCACAGATTTGAGGTTACTGAAATACTGCATTTGAAGAACGTACAGATAATATACTGCTGGCTGTTGCTTTCTGATATGCGAAAAAGGACTCTTAATCTCAGAATTCTATTACAAGTTGCAGAGAAAACTGGAGGGCACTTCTTTTTCTCTTCTGACACCTTATTAGTGGATGTTTTTGAGGGTTTTTCTCTTATACAATGAAGAATTTATTAAAGGACTTGTGAGTGTAAAGTCAGATCTAAAGTCAAGGGTTTTTTTTTTTTTTTTTACATTCTACAACGTTCTATAACATTCTACATTTTACTTAAGTCCTTCACCACATCTTCCCAGTGGTTGATGAGATATAGTCAAAGTGGCTTGTTTCAAATCCAAAGACAGAGTGTGGGGTTCATTAGGAGGAGGTCACTTGAGGGGAAAACCTTGAGCGTTTTCTTTGTTTCCAGGTGCTTCCAAATACTGAGGCTACCTTTATGTTTAGTTGAGTTACATTTCCAAAAATGTGAAAATAAGCCTAGCAGTGGTGGGCTAGTCGTGACTAGACAGTTTCATTCTCTCATGATACGGTAACTTGTAAGACAAATGAATGTGCTTAGTACCCTCATCTGTGTCATTTTTTAAGGATTTTGAGTCATTACCTGACTTTAAAATACTGAATTTCTTTTCCCAGTCAAACACACTAGACAACATCGCCTACATCATGCCTGGACTTTGATGGAAAAACATCTTGGGATTTACTCAACTTCTGTGTAACTGACCTGTGTACATATGCGCTACACCGGCACTCCCTAAGGGCTCCGTGTGTAGGGTTTTAAAGTTTTATATCTGTGTAGTATATACATAGGATTGTAACTCTCTGACTTATTTTCTGAAAAGTTGTGAAGTTAAGCTGAGAGAATGGTTTTCTGATGGTGGATGAAATGTCATCCAATCTGAAAGTATTTGTATGAAGAATTCAGAAGGATTTTGAGATAGTAGCCTTAAACTCAGATCCTTTAGTGGGGGAAGCAGCCAGAGAGTGGACTTCTCGATATAAGGAAAAACATGTCACCATGAGACTGGTCATTGAAACAGATAGCCCAGAGAGGCTGTTGAATCTCCATCCTTGATGATACTCAAAAACTGAATGAGCAGCCTTCTCTAGTTGGACTTTCTTTAGAAGCAGGGGGATGGACAAAATGACCTTCTGATACCCTTTCCAATGTAAAGTATTCTAATATTCTATGGGCAGGTAGAGATGGTAATGTATTTTGGACCAAGGAATAGAACTGAACTCTTTACCAGCCCTATTGCTGTTTTTCAGTTTAAAATCTGCTTGAGGGGAAAGCTGGATAGGTGATCAAAGATGCAGAGGGCTTTTCCTCTTGGTCACATCTTCTAACCCCCCTTTTTGGTCAGTAATAGCTGAAAGTTGTCACAGTCAGCTTACTGGTCTGGTAACTGGCATTTGAAATGAAGCTGAAGATGACAGTGAATTTAATTTTTTCTTGTGGACTTGCATCCAAATTGTCATTAGCGCCGATAAACCAACAGACTTCATTGGCTTGAGAGAATGCGCCTCCTGCTGATTTTTCCAGGGGATGGTCAGCCTGCTTTGATGGAGAGGAGAGTGACAGCAGATGGGAAAAACTTAGATTGCTTCTGCTAACATTTTACCTGGTTTGTGAACGGACAACCTTGGTTTCTGAGATCGCTGATCCCCCATCCCTTTCACCAGCAGTATTGAAAGAGCCATGGTGCTGCTGGGAGACAGTGACTAATGACCAATCTGAAGCAGTTGCGGCTGACCAAGGCACATGTGAGTTGATGGGACTGATCTCCCTTCTTTCCAGCCACATACTTGGTGTTTGGCTTTCCGCTCCTCTAGAAGAGGAGGTGCAGGAGAGCACCTGATTTTCATATAGGCTTTTGTGCGTCTGTATGTATGTGTATGTGGTGTTCATATCCTATGTATTTAACTTTTACCAATATCTGTAACAGATTTTAATTTATCCTGTATATTACTGTGTACATATATATATACATAATTTAAAAGCAAAAATCCCTCCCTCCACCAACAGTGTGTGGAAGATATGAATCAAGTTTGCCTCACCACACTTCCTGCGGGAATCAGCTATATGTATAGTAGTAAGCATTGGCATTGTGTGGGGAAACACCGGGAAGATTTTGTGTTTGTAGAAACAGGCTATCTTGTGAAGCTAGGTAGAACAGCTGAAATATAATTTGTCTCCAGCCTTATAGCATAAAAGTTTAAAAATTACAGAAGAGCACTGCTTTTTCCTTCCACTTTGAAGTCTAGCTTCTCTTTTTCAGGGCAGTTGAGAATGAGCTGACCCTTACTATGGCTGAGCCCTGAAAAATGGTTAAATTAAATCCTCAGGTGTGTGGGAGAGTTTTTCTCCCCATTCCTCTTTACTGTGTATTCCCCAACTGTGCCTATACGAGGTAGTCTGTCTCTTACAGAGCTTTTCTCCGTTCAGTGTTACATTTTCTCAGCAAGTTAGTGGAAGAGGCAGAAGCTTCTCACACCACCATATACATTCTTAACCCGAGACTCAGACCAGAGCATACATGTTTTCACAATATATGACTAATCCCAGTGAGCCTGGAATTGGAAAGGGCCCAGGAGGGAGGCAGTCTGATCCTGCTTGTGATCCTGGCCATTACTAAAGCATCTGCCGTTGGGAGTGGCACAAAATAACTGGCTCTTTCCAGCCCTTTACAATTGAGAGCATGGTGGTAAAGGGGTAGATCTGCTCTCTGAGGAACAGAGGGGGATCAGCTTTAGCTTTTGTCATCTCTACAATGGAAAACTCTTGAAGAGTTTGAAAAACACACACAACCCTACTGTATTGTATTTTTATTTAAAGTTTGTACACTTTGTATAATCTGTATCTTGTGGTATTTGGTACTAGAGGGAAAACTTTGGCAAGACTTAGCAGTTTTTATATTTTTGTTATTTCCTTGTTTGATCCAGATTACATTACGATTATATAAAGAAACTTTTTTGTACTGTACTTACAATATAATTTTTTTTTAACATTTGGCGTATTGTCGTTCATTTGTAGCACGCACCGTTTTCTGCAACCGTTGTTACTACTGGAATTGTTTCTCACCAAAACACATCTAATTCTAAATTCATTAAACTCAACTCGGCTGGTTTGCGGGTAAGCTATACTATTGCTAATGGCACGCTTCACCTGAACTATCACCGAGAGAACACCGACCATTTGAGACCTTTCTGACCGGAGACGTGCTATCTAGCACCGCAGACACTAGCAGCAGGGTGTGTTTTCCCCTGCTCCATCCCTTCAGCTCAGCTTTGCCGTGTTCAGGCGAAGGAGGACGCGGGGCTCGAGGGGAAGTTACTGAAAGCAGGGCGAAGCACGGCGCTGTCAGGTCGCGGCCGGAGCCGCTTCCTAGCGCGTCCCCATTTCCAGGGCGCGAGGGACGCGGCGCTCAGCCCCCGCCCCCGCTCCGGTGCGCGTCCCGGGAGAGGAGGGCGTTGCGAAACTCGGCTCCTCGCCAACCCAGCTGCGTTCCGTGGAAGAGCGCGTTTCAACACGGGGTTACGGAAAACCCAAAACCTATGACCACGGGCTTCCGCGCGTCTCAACACGACTCCGGGACACGGTTTTCGCTGCGCCACTCCGGGAGCGCCGCGCGTCGGAGGAAAGCGGCTGCTCGTTGCCGGGGGCGGCCGGGAGCCGGCTGCTGCCGCCCCTCCGGGGCCGCCCGGCCCGTGCCTCCGGCGGCGGC
>VXAA01003071.1:195899-233551 GCA_013399115.1 Anseranas semipalmata
CGCGCCCGCTCCCTCGCCCTCGCGCGCCCCTGGGGTCGCCTGTTTGCCCGCCCGCCCGCAGGACCCCTTTCCTCCGGGAAGCGGCGGCCCCCACCCCCGCGGCGGGACGGAGACGGTGCCGGCCTATGAGAGGAGAGCTCCGCTTTGACTGACAGGCGCTGTCGACCAATAGCGAACGTGGTGCCCGAGGCGAGTCCGTCGGCGGCCCCGTCAGCCAATCCGGGCGTGAAGGGGGTCTTGAGGTGGCGAGGCGAAGTTTCCTCGCTTAAAGGGGCCGACGAGCTGTGGTCCGAGCCACGCCCCCCGGTGGTGCCGAGGTCCGTGATTGGCTCGGGGCCATTCCCGCCTGCACCGCCTCGGGGGCTCTCGCTGAGGGGACGGGGCTGCCGGGGGCGGCCATGACAGAGCTGGGCGCTGCGCGGGGATGGGGGCTTTGGGCCGGCCCCGCTCTGCCGTCCTGTGGCTCGTCTGGTGTGGTCCGCGTGCCTCACCCAGAGGAGGAGCACACCGGGAGCCCCGGGGTGGCTGCCGGCCCTGAACTTCCCAGCACAGAGGTCTGGGATGAGCAGGGCCATGCGCTGTCTCTGTGGGGAGCAACCCCTGCACCACGGGGCTGAGCACCAGCTCCCGCAGTGAAATCAACGGCAGGAGCACAGCATCTGCTTGGTTTCTTTTCGGGCCTGCAGCCGCTGAAGTGTCTTTTAGTCGCTGTGCTCAGGTTAACTCCCAGAGCACCACAGAAGAAAGTAGTCCGAAAAGGTGGAGCAAAGAGAAAGACTGTGAACAGATACACTGGTCTCAAAACAGAGATGCAGTCCTTTAAATACTTAGAATGAAGATTCTTTTCGTTCCGTGTTGTATCATCTAAATGCCTTCAGGTTGTGCTTGAAGTGATAGGGTTGATGTTGCCTGTTTAATGTCTCCGTCTTATGTAATAGCCACTTGTAAGTTTATGCAGTTGCTCATCTGTCACTGTCACAAATGCAGTTTCTGTCACTTGTGTAGACTTTTGTCATATTCTTCCATGAAGCCCCTGCTTCACTGGGCTTGCATGGGTGAACAGCATGCTGTAGATGGGGTGGGAAGGGAGCAAGCAGCTGCTTTAGGTAATGCTTTTTTAAGTTCCACTTATTTCAGAGGCTTTTGCTGCCCAAAGCAGTGCCCAAATGATATGGGTAGGGGGCACTGCAATGTGGCACTGTTGAGTATTGGGTGAGATCGCTGAGATGCACTACAGCAACATGGGGGAAGGATCACTTCGGGCAGCAATACCAGGGAAGATTTTCAGTAAGAAAAAGCTTTAAATGATCTTTGATGCCTTCTCAGATGGCAGTCACATGTTTCATCACACTTTCTGGGAGAAGCATTCTCCTGCCCTATCCAGAATGACTCTCTTTGATTCCTCCAGTGAGTGTGTCAGATATGTTGTTGTGTTTGGGTACTGGCAGACTGAAGTCATCTTTTGGTGTTACAGGTTACTTCTTGCCCTCCAGATCTTCTGATCAGTATAGTAGTCAGATAGTAAGTGGTTTCTTCCCTAGTCTTTACTTCTCTTAAAGAAGGGATTTTCAAGCAACAAACCAACATCAAAGAAGAGGAAGAAAGTATTTCAAGAGTGTTGTCAAACAAGAGTTTAGAGTCCTTAGTACCAGAGGTGTGGCAGTAGAGAAATCTTAATGATTGGTGTTGATTGGGGTTATTGGAGACCAATGGGGTGGAGGACTTGCTGTGTATGAGAGAGGAACTGAGGTATGGAGGACTTAAAAGGGCTGGTGGCTGTAAATATGAATGTTTTCTCCTTTTGAACATTGCCTAACAACATCCTGGGGACACGGATAAATGCTATCTTCTCCATTTAATTTGAGACGCGAACATGACTTACCCGAAGTTGTTTGGTAGGTCTGTGGCAGCTGCATAGTGAACCCATGAGCCTGATCCCCAAACCTACACAGTACTGTTGCTTCAGGCTGTCTGCAGAAAGCTGATACGGCTTGTAAGAAGAGATGTAAGATGTTCTTCATTGTAAATTACTTGGGCAAAGTCATATATGTCTGATACAGTTTATAAAGTCTAAAACAGCTTTAGATCAAGGCTATGGAATAAAAAAAATACTCTGTGGCACATTGCAGTGATGTTGTCAAATTCCTTCATTAATGTTAATGTAGTAAATCCCACCTATTTTGCTGACGGAAACGGATGCTCAGATAATCTCAGTGATTGGTTACAAAATGAGTCAGTTGCAGAGGAGTAAGTTTACACCTTCTTACTCCCTATCCCAGGATTTATTCACAGAATTTGCCTTTTTCCTGTCTTCAGACCATAATGTCTCTTCCTAAGTCAGATGAATGCAGACTTTTTTTTTTCTTAATAAAGTACTTCTGACCAATGAAGAAATCTCTAAAGAGTGCTGAAGCATTGTAGTTTGGATTCTACCTGTGAAAGGGTAACCCACTTGGCCTCTATCTAGGAGCTAAGAGAAACTGGAAAATGAAAAATGGAAAATCTAATTTCAAGGAGGTGCTCTAGTAGTAACAAGGCAAAGTGAGAGAATGGAGAGAAAACCACCAGTGCTCTCGCCTGAACCCTGAAGTCTTAAGTAACTAGTAATTAGAGCAACACTGAAAGGGACAGAGAGAGGTTATTTCTGTGAATGAGGGCAGGCAAGGGAGAGAAGTAAAGGTGTAATACAGAGATGGAGAGGAGTTTTTGTGGCTCGGGGGTGGGTTCAGCATGAGAACCTGGAAAACTTGAGACTGGAAAGAGGGAGCGGGTGAGAACAGATTGCCTCTGCTCATGGTTGAGGGAGAGGAGCAGGTAAAACACAATCTGCCAGAAAAATCCCCACAGTCATTTGGGTCCCACCTTGCAGGTGTCCCTGCACCCCTCTGTGAGCTGGACCTTGGGAACTGGTGGGAAGCAGTTATCAACTGTTGTCAATCACACCTTCCTGCACAAGGCATTGCCTTGTCTTCTGTGCTGTGAAAGAGCCGAAGAGCTCTCTGATCTCTGCGAGTTTGAGCTGATTCACAGGAGAGGAGCAGGACAAGTTCAGAGACCCAAATACCCACAGCATTGTGACAGTGCAGATCCGTGTCCATCACCATCCTTGAATTGGGTTTGGAGCCATATTTCTGTTTTCTCTGCAGAGCGAGTTGTCTCCTCTGTCTTTGGAGTAGAAGTACAGCAAGGTTGAATGATGGAGTCCCACCTGAGCTGGTGCTGAAGTTTCCTTGCGGGAAGTGAAAGCACGAGGCTTAGCAAGGTGGCTTTGTACAGGATGCTGATTTGTGCCAGGGGTGTTACGAATTGAAGGGAGGTTGGGAGAAAGGACTGTTGCATTGCTTTCTGCTGAACCTACACTGTCTTGTGCAACAAAGTGCTGGTGCCCTCAAACACCTGTTGAAATTGGTGAGAAAGTGCCTGATGCTCTGCTGAAGAATTTAAAGCCAGCAGGACGGAGTGCTGAAGGCACGCTGGGTGAGGGCCGGACTTGGAGCAGGGCACTGGTCTCTGATGAGCTACAGTGGAGCATGTCACCAGTGAAGGGCTTCTGAACGCTGCCTGGCTGTTATGGATGCTTCAGATCTGTGAAGGGGAGCAAAGGGAGCTGGAGCCTGCTTAGTGTCAGCTGTCCCCAGCTCCCATACGTTGACTGTACCACTGGGAACGGCTGGGCGGGATTGCCAGCCCGGTGGTGGGCTCCCCCTGCCACAAGGGAAGAGGCAGGAATCTTGAAAAGAAGCAAAGCCACAAAATTCAGTCGTAGCACAAAGCAAGGTTACAGCTCCTTTGTATCAGTTATGCCGAGCTTAGAATAGTTTCTTATCTTTCTGTTCCAGATAGCTTTTATAGCCTAGTTACAGTCAACACAAGTGCATCAGATGCCGGGAAGAAAGAGCCAATGCTTCGCTTTGGTTTGACCCATACCACAGCCCTCTGCGGTTCTGGGTTGAGGTGAGCAATTAGCGAGGCAGCACGCTGCAATCAAACCCCAGTGCTGTCAGAGCCGGGAAGCCAGCCTGGCTGTCAAAGCAACGTGGCTTTGAGGCGGCCCCGTGGAGGGCCTCCTGCACTCTGCGTGGTCAACAACATGTTGGTTTCAGGCTTTGAAGAAGACGACAGCATTGATACACCGGCCAATAACCTTCCCGTGGGATCCCTGCGGCAGGTCGGGATCAGCTCGCCAGCACGCAGAAGCAGAAGCTGCCTGATAAGCCCTGCCAGGCAGTGCTGGGCGGGCAGCCGTGCCCTGCCGCCTGTCCTCGCTGTTTTTGGGGACTTGGCGGCGTCCTGGGCTCAGATTTCGCGCGGGGCAGACAGCTCATGTGCTAATTACAGCTCGTGAAACAGGGCCAGCCGTCCTGATCCTTCATGTGACTAATGAATAGACTCTGTTTCCTTCCCTTCTGCAGGCTTCAGTAAAAGGGTAAAGTTCAGGATTTTCAGAGGAAACTCCAGCGTATCTTACTAGGCTTGGGCAGTCCCTTAGTGCTTAGAAGCAAGGAGGATTTAGAGGGCATTAGCTCCAGCCCTCCCAAGGCCAGATAGACCAGGCCTTAATCTCTGCTGGTAGATTCAAGTGCTTTGTCCTTGGAAACCTCTTGTGGTCGCGTTCCTGTTTTCCATATGCCCTAATTCTGCTCTTCCAGCTTCACACTTTCTAATTGCACATCGCATTTACGGCAGCTGCTCTCCTGCAGCTTTTCACCAACCACTGTCAGAAGGGAGGTGATGGTGGCAGGGGTGTCACCGCTGTGGGGTGACTGCGGGGCTGTGTGTGTCACCTCCAAGGAATCCCCACTTTCCCGTACAGGCCTGCCAGGTGAAGGAACACACACGGTTTGTTTGCATTCCTTTCTGGAAAGCAAACCTGCTCCCCTGCCTTGGCAGGACGAGCGCATTTGGAGGGAAAAGGGGCGGGGAAGCAGGTTGCAGAGTAGCGCCGAGCACAGGGAAGGGTGTTTACAGGCTGTTCACACTTGTGTATGGCAAAAATGAGGATGAGGAGGGTTGGGGAGACTTTTGAACAGGAAAGGTTTGATGGTTAAATTCCGTTTTCATTTCATCCCTAGTTTCTTCTGTAGCTTAGAGCTTCCCAGCAGGCTCAACCCTGTTCCCAAGTTATGTTTTTTTCCTTCCATGTGCAGTGTTTTTCTTCAGGAGTGAGAAGGATGGATGTGGACTTCCTTTCGGTAGAGCAAAGACCATACAATTGATTTGGGTGTTTCATTGCCAGAGGCAGCAAGCAGTACAGAGCAACTTGTGGGTAGGCTGGAATTGAAACTGAAGTGTGTTCTGGGCAGGAGGTACCCCTCAGCATGCCAGAGGAGAGCACCAGTGAAGTGTGGCTACTTCATTTCCTTCAATGAGGAAGCTTAGATCTGCAGAGGCCAGGATTCCTCTGCAGCATGAATACTTGAAGTGACAGAAGTTCATCTGAATCAAGAGGCTTTCAGGATATTACAATAGTAGCCAGAACATTGGAAAGGCGGAAAAGCATGAAGAATGTTCTGCCATTCTCCTTCCCTTGTTTGTCTTCTTCCATCTGGTTGTGGCCACGATGTAAACAACCTAATCACAGTGTAATCAGTAGGTTTTACAGTCAACAGAGAAGGTGGCGTCTGCATTATGATAAGATTCGGACAGGTCGCTTCACGCTGTGGTGTGTAATCTGTGGGAGGGACATGTGTACAAGAGAGGCTGTATTGCAGAGAGCTGTGAATAGCTCTCTGACTGATCCTTAAAAACAGGACATCCCGAAACATGATGGATGTGCTTACCCAGGCAGGAGTTAGAAATCTTCTATTTCCCATGTTTTGGCCCCCATCCCATTACCGCTGCATGAATGGGCACTTCGTTTCAGTCCCACAGAGGGATCATTGGCTATTTGAGGCACAAGCAGCTCTGCAGAGGAGGCTCCCTCAGAAGGGCTAGAGGACCCACAGCAGCAAGGGCCAGCTCCAGGTTGTGCAGGGACACCAGTTTGAAAATACAGGCATTTCTCTAAGTGTCTCGCTGGGTCTCAGCTCTCCTGAAGAGCACCTGGTAGGTGCTGAACTGGTCTGGCTAGTTTTATTTGTCTTGCTCCACTGCAAAGTCAGGCATTTTATAGGATGGGAGAGCTCGGAAAGATGGCTCTCTCCCGCTGCTTGCCGTCTGCTGTATCTCAGCGTTTCCCTGTGGTCTGGAGAGTGCCAGGTCCTGCCCTCCCCACTGGCGGTTCTCTTTCCCCCGGCTGCTGGTGGTGTCCCTAAAGGCACCAGTCAGCCAGTGTGGCTGGGGCCAAGACACTGCTGATTACAGGGTGGAGGCACTGGGGCTCTCGCTAATAGCTGCTTGTTGCCCAGATCTCTGCCTTGAATAACATCAAGGCTGACTGAGGAATTCCTAATTAAAGGGGACACAATCAAAGCTGAAACAATATTGCCCTGACTTCAGCCTGCAGTCCTCTTCTGTCCATACTCCCCAGAGGCCAGAAGTTCGGGGCAGAGAAGCAGATGTTAAACATGAGAAGGTCCCATTTCGGTTGTTTATGTTTACTTGTTTGTTTTTGCAGGATCCATGTGAAAACAAGGGGGCTGATTCATTTGTCTCCTTAACGTGGTGCAAATAGAAGTGATGCCACTGACATTAGATTAGATCTGTGTCAGTGTAAGCAGGCCAAACTCGTGGTTTCCTTTGCTGGCCCTGCAGCAGCAAAGCAAATAAGCCCCCATTTCTCCATTTGTGGAGCTGAAGTAATGCATTTTCCGCTGAGGCACTCTCCCTTTATGTGTAGGACACCAGGGATCATGCAGTGTGTGTTTGTGAGTTCGTAGCATGCATGGTGTGGGCAAAGTTGAACAACTGCCTGTCCCAACACCAGCCAGCGATGTGCTTTGTAGTGGTGACACCTAGTGGGAAGCACTTGGTGGCTCAGACTTCGCAGCCTGTTTCACCTCCTTACATGTGGCGGTGGAAGCCAGGGAGAAGGAGGCTGGGGTCTGGGGTGTAATGACAGCTGAACAGCAGCCCATGAGAGTCCCAGGGCCACTCTTAGCCTTGTCCTGTCTTGGTTTCTGTTTTCCAGAGAGAGCTACCGATGGATCCCTGCGGAGTGAGGACTGGGCTCTCAACATGGAGATCTGCGACATCATTAACGAGACTGAAGAAGGGTAAGGGAGCTGGCGAGGGTTCTCATCCAGCAGCAGGTCCCCGCACACCCCCTGTAACACTACATCCCTAGACTACAGCGGTAGCATGCAGTGGTGGAGGTAATTAACTAGGCTGCCCAACAGTCCCTTAGACAAGACTCTGCTGGGAGATCTAGAGACACAGCAAAGCTGTCAGAGCATCTGTTGGATGCTTCCCTGTAATCTTCATGAGCACAGGGAGCCATTCAAACAGGCCTTCAGGGTCCCCGGAGAAATCTTGATTCAAGCCAAGCTGCCTCCCATCTCCCAAAGGCATATATGCAATTCTTTCGTTTTGGTTTATTCCTCTTTCATATCCCTCTCTCTCCTCTAGGAATGTAAAAATCTCCAGACCAGAGACTGAGGAGAGAGGAAAATCTCAGGCTGCTATTCAGTCCCCTGACAATGCAAGTCCTGCTGGGGTTATGTTCTCAGCTATTTTCATATACAGTCACTCAGACATGTGCAAACCGAGTGGGAGAGACCTTGTCTCCCTCTCCCTGAGGGGGGATGTTCTGAAATCTGCCAGACATGTTAACTCTGTACCTGGGGATTTGCCAGTGAATTCAAGGGGGACTGCTCCTTCTCACAGTGGAGATGTCAAGAACAGCATGTAAAATGAAGGTGATACATGGAATAAAAGATGTAGGTTTTACTCCTTATGTCCCACCCCGCAGTGAAGCTGATAGAGGATTAGCAAGCCTAATTTTCTGCTTCACAGTTGTAAGTAAACAAAGTCAAACGTCTCTACTTACAGATCTGTCACCCCTTCTTTTCCAGTCCTGCTATCCCCATGGTGCAGACATGCATGTCTCTGCCCACAGTTCTCGGTCCCGAGCTGTCACCACTTAGTGTTTCAGTTCTGGGTTGCCGCTAACACAGCTGTACCCTCCTGGCATGGAGGTCTCTCCCCTTCTCCTGCAAATATCCATCCACTGCAGCCTTGCTGCCCCATGGTCCAATCCACTCCTGCCTTCCTCATTACCTCAGTGTCTCCATCTCACTCTTGTCCTCCAGCACTGCTGCTGCTCTTCCAGCCCAGCCTCTCTGCCCGTGCTCTGCTGGAGCATGTCAGTCCTTTTGTGCCCTCCCACAAGACCACCATGGGCTGAGACCACAGTGCTTCTCCCCTCTGAGAGTGGTTAAGGAGGCCCTGCTACCCTGCAATATATGCAAGATTTTGCCACTGCATCTCCCCTGCTTCTTTTTAGCCTCCGTTCCTCCAGGGAAATGTTTCACAGCTTCTCTCTAAACATCACAGGGATTGCTTTATCTCTCTCTCTCCTTCCTGTTTCTAACCCATGCCAAGTTTTTTGTGATCCCTTCTCCAGTGTCTCTGCCATGGGATTTTGCTCTACCCCCAAACAGTACATTTCTATTGTTGCCTTTGCTTCCCTCTCTGTTTTGTCCGTACACCTTGGATTGTTGCAGACATCAGCACAGAAGCCTGCAGTTTCAGGAGCAGCACTCACCAGCAGGACCCTGCTCCTCTTGCAGAACCACTGGCAGAAGGTGGTTTACCAGTTATTGCTTCAAGCCACATTGAAAACGTGATGGGGGATGGTCACCTGCTGAGTACAAGACTCTGGATGCCAGTGGCTGTTTTGCTTTGCTTCTCCCTAGGTGAGTCTCAACCTTCTGATGATCTTTCCCCATCTGATTTCTCCTGCAGGCCCAAAGATGCCTTCCGAGCCATAAAGAAGAGAATTGTAGGGAATAAGAATTTCCATGAAGTTATGCTGGCCTTGACGGTGAGTGATCAGGTCTCTTTCTCAGCTCTGTGATATCCTGCTGTAAAGCTGAGTCCTTGACTGCAAAGACATGGGTACCCAAAGACAACAAGGCTAACACATGCAGGCAGAGAAGGCTGTAGTTAATGCTTCTTTGCCTTCAAAGGTCTTGGAGACATGCGTCAAAAACTGCGGCCATCGCTTCCATGTCCTTGTAGCCAGCCAAGACTTTGTAGAAAGCGTCCTGGTGAGAACAATCCTGCCGAAGAACAATCCACCTGCCATAGTGCACGACAAGGTGCTGACCCTCATCCAGGTGAGCCAAGAAGAGTGAGCATCTGCACCAGTTAAGGGAGTGTTTGTCTTTAGGTGTTTGTGTACTGTAAATGATGATGGGCTGCATTGTCTCCTTCTCCCCAGTCCTGGGCAGATGCTTTCCGCAGCTCACCGGACTTGACTGGTGTTGTCGCTGTCTATGAAGACCTTAGACGGAAAGGCCTGGAGTTCCCCATGACTGATCTGGACATGCTGTCACCCATCCACACACCACGGAGGGTATGGGAGCATTGCTCAGGAGAAGGAAATTGGGCTTCTGCTGTTCTGAAGTTATGAGGGGACTACAGCGGCTCTAGATTGCATTTACAGGAAATGAGGAGGGAGAAGCTGCAGGAGAGCCTCTTTGCAAGGCCATGGTGGACAAAGTGGCTACAGCCACAGGGCAAGAGCTGTGGGGGAGGTAAGGCAGAGAAGCTGGAAGAGCTATTGAAAGCAGATGGGGAGCTGACATCAACATTTCTTTCATAATTGCACTACCCTGTGTCAGCTGTGAGTGTCTAACATCTCTGCCACTTTTCCCACCTCTGTCCATAGACTGTGTATAGCTCCAACTCCCAGTCCGGACAGAACTCACCGGTGGTCAGCTCCCCTCAGCAGATAGAGTCCATCCTCCACCCTGTCACCCTGCCCGCTGGGAGAGACACATCCAGCGAAGCGCCCATCACACCCACACCAGAGCAGGTGAGTTGGACACAGACCTCGTGGTGCTGCTGACTGTGCCTCCAGTTGGAGGCTGTTTCACAGATGCTGTTCTGGGACTGCTGTCCTGCTCCTCCCCCAGCCTCTGTCCTTGAGGAGCTGTTCCAAAGCATCATCCCTCAAGGGCTCCCCAGAGCTCCATCATGGTCATAGTGATGAGCTGGGACACCACAAACACAGAGTGGTTTCACTTTCCTAAGACCAGGGCTGCCTGCAGGTATAGGGAGGATCTTCTGGCTGTAGGGAGGTGGGGAACTGAGACACACAGGCTTTGAGTGAGGTCTTTGCAGTGCAGCGTAGCATAAGCTTGCTCGGTAGATGCCTCCTTATCATCTTTGTTTATCTTGCCTCACTGCTAACTTCATGTGAATCAACCCTATCTAGCTATGTGGCTTGCAAAGGCCAGGGCTTTCTCAGTTGTTTCCCCATCCTCTTTTCTCCTTCCTCACCCTGACTTCATATGACACCAGGTTCAGCATTAATCCTCTAGCTGTTGGTAGGTTGCCTCCCCTCACAGAACAGAGGCTAGAAACTGCTCTCAAGGGGCTCATTAGTAGCCTCTGAAACCAGAGAGAAAAAGCTTCAACTGCACACTTAGCCTAGAGTCACCTTTTGAAGGGGAATTCATTTTTTCCCCTCTTCCGCTGCTTTAGAAATGAACTTATTTGAGTGGCTGCCACACAGGAGTTGCTAGCTGGGGAGAGATTGAATCATAACAGCATCCTGTGCTGGCTATTAAAAATCAAGGTTAGGTATGGTGGCAAAGGTCCCTGGTGAGACCCTGGTATCTTTTACCAGCAAATGAATTTGATGGTAAGTAATGGGGCTTCCTTCTGCTGGGAGCTCCCGGGAGCCAAACTGAGCAGTGACAAATGAGTTCTCCAGTGGCCATTCCCTTTGGCTCTGTGAAAGCACACATGCTGTGCTCTGACATTCAGAGCTACCTCATCTATCTCCCTAGCCTTCCCAGGCTGAGCCATCACTTTCCCTCCCTTCTGCAGATCGGGAAGCTGCGCAGTGAGCTGGAAGTGGTGAACGGGAATGTGAAGGTCATGTCAGAGATGCTGACAGAGCTGGTGCCGTCCCAGGCTGAGACTTCCGACCTGGAGCTGCTGCAAGTAAGGAACAGAAGGCAGTACTGGTGGGGCAGAGGGCTGGCACATGGAGCTCAATTTAGCAATGACTTGATGGGCTGAGACAGTACGCATGCCAGGCATGGGGAACAATTGCACTGGACAGTTTAGTGTGGGGCTTATCAGGGAGTGATGGGATGAGGGAGACAGAGGGGAGGTGGAGTTTCAATGGCCAAGGGAAGTTGCATTGCTGAGGTTGGAGTTGTCTCACATGAGGACCTGTAGTCCCTAAGGGCCTTTATTTCTGAATGTTGTGTTAAACAAGAGGCATGCAATTGTTGTGAGGAGAGAGCAAACCTATAACTGTAATGCTCAGACTCAGTTTATGTCTCATACCAGTACCTGTTCCCCTTCTGCGCTTGCTGGTAGACTCCAGTAGGCTCTGGAGTCTGTCTGTCTCAGTCAGACGTCCAAATCTGCAAGTACCTTATCCTGACCTTTGTGGTCACTTTCCCTTGCTGTGAGCAGGAGCTGAATCGGACGTGCAGAGCCATGCAACAACGTGTGCTGGAGCTGATTCCCCGTGTCCTCCATGAGCAGCTCACCGAGGAGCTACTCCTCATCAACGACAACCTCAACAATGTGTTTCTACGCCATGAAAGGTACCTCTCTCCTCCCTTCTCTGTCCTGCTCTTCCACAAGAGTTGACTGCCCTTTGGTAGCCTTCTATCCCACCCTTTTGATCTGCTCATGAATGTAGTGCTCAAGGTGTGTCAGCCTGTACCACCCATCTTTGAAAAAAGAGACAATTCTCAGCTCTTGCTGACTTATTCCTGCCCCTTCAAAGATACCGTGTTAGTTAAGTGTTAGTTGTTGGTGGAGTGTGAACATAACCCAGAAGAAGGAGGGAACTGTATGGAAAGAAATGGTTTTCTAGCTCTGAGGCAGACAGGCACAGAAAGGACTTGCCCAGGTGGAATTTGCACCATTTTTTGTCCTCCATTTCACCAAACTCATCTCTTTTGCTAGGGTGAAATCTGGAGAATTTGGTCCCTTTTGTCTGTCTGAAGGAGAGTTAGGTTTGACCCATTTTTATTAGGAGTAGCTCCGGAATGTCACAAGAAGCTTCCTCACACCACATCTTTGGAGACATCAACTCTGGGGGCTCCATTGTTATGTCTTCCATCTAGGGGGGGGAACTGGGCCCTGAACCATGGTCCCCCTTTCCTAGTATGTAGGAAGGGGCAGGTTATGCCAAGCCTTACTGAGAAATCTCTTGGGTTGAGGGTGAATAAGCACACACTACTGAAATGCATCCTGTCACATCCTGTCATCTTTCTTGCAGGTTTGAGCGTCTTCGGACAGGACAGCCTGTTAAGGTAACTCAGAGCTACTGCCTTCTGTACAGCTCACTTTGCATCCTGCAGCACCTGCTGTGTCCTGCTGGGATGGAAGAGGATCCAGTCTGCCCCACTTGCAAGCTGTAGGCTTTGTTCTTCCTGCTCAGCTGCACCAGACCACACTGGTGTGCAGGACACTCCAGTTCCCAGTGCTAACCTCTCCCTCCCTGGCAGTAGGCCCCTTGCTCTCACCCAAAGAATAAGGACAGACCTGTAGCAGATGTGGTTTCCGGGTGTTGAGCATTGAGAGGACCAGTTTCCAAATAAGCCTCTCTGTGTCATCACTTCCCTGTTGTCTGAGCCAGCACCTAACCTACTGACATCCATCAGAGCTGGGAGGCTGACGACCAAGACGCATTCTGCCCTGGGACACTATTCCCAGCCAGTTCTCTCATCACTGTCCCCATTCTCCCACGGAGAGGCTCCCCAGCTGATATCTTTTGATGGGTACAGAAGGGCTTCCCTCTCCAGTGTTAATGAACTAGAACTAGGGGGTCAAGGTGTCCAGGCCTCATGAACTCTTCACCATCTTCCATTTTTTCTCCTAAGGCACCAAATGAGGCACAGAACAGCTTGATTGACCTGGGACCCAGTACTCCTTCTGCAGTGAGACAACCTGAAGTCACCAACAACCTCTCCTCTCAACTGGCTGGAATGAGTATGTTGCCATGTAGTACTCCCCTCAGTCCTTATTCTGTGCTGCTCTGAGAATCCTTAAATGCCCTTGAATCACCTTCCAAAATAATTTTGCCACATTCATAAAGTAACCTAGAGAAATAGGGTATATTGTTGACTAATAAACTCATGAAGAAACCTGTGTGTGTGCATCCACACCTCAAGTTGTGCAGGAGGTGGACATCACTTAAGAAGGACCTCAGCATTAGGCTGTGGCTAAGGACTGGGCTTTCCAGCAGGGAAAGGGAGAAAGATGCTCTCCCTCCTATCCCTAGCAGCAGTGCAGTTGCCTCTCTTGCTGTGTGGTGTCAGGCTGACCACTGAGGTCTGGGAGAAGAAAAGCTGCTGAGCTGTATTGCAAAGGCAGCCATGAGCATCTTGGGCTCGGGACCCAGGTCTTGGCAGGTTGTCAGAAAGCCTGAGGGATCCTGGTGGGTCTTCAGGACATACCAAGAGCCTCCATAGTGGTGCCTGAAGCTCTCACTGGCTGTGAGCACATTCAGTACAGCTTGGCTGCAGCTACAGAAAATCAGCAAGACTGTACTTACAAACAAGCCAGTGGAGATATTTTTCAAACCGGGGTTTTTCAGGTGACACTTAAGTCATGAAAATCCACTCATCTGTCTCAGAGGTGCTTGCTTAGAAGCACAGGTTATTCTCTTCCACAGGCTATGGAGCAATTCACTGTGTTGTCTTAAATGGTCTGGAACATCTGGCCTTCAGAATCAGTGCAGTAAATTGATGCTGCTGTTGCCAGAAACTGAGCTAAAAATATTTGCTGAGCAGGCAAAGAAACTGAGTCTGTCACTTCACCCACAACACTGAATGCATGCATACACTGTTCTGCTGCTGAGGGGCAGGACTGATGAGTGGGCCTAGAGCAGTTTAGCCTGTTCTGATGCTAGCTTTCCACTTAGCACCTCCAAGCCCACGCCCTCCATTCACTGCTCCATCCTGCCTGCTCACCCTCCTCTCTCTCCCACAGACCTGGGCTCAAGCAGCGTGAGTGCAGGGCTGCACTCCCTTGACACCTCTGGCAAGCTGGAAGAAGAGTTCGACATGTTTGCCATGACCCGGGGCAGCTCGCTGGCTGAGCAGCGCAGAGAGTGAGTGCAGCAGTCCCCTCTGTCCTTGCCTTCTTGCCAGTGGGGAGCGTGCGGGGCAACTGGGGCTGTGATCCCAACCAGCAGCAGTTCCTGGGAGGCAGTAGGATGTGGCAGAAATGCACTCTTCCCACGCGCAGAGTTTGTAGGGTGACCTCTGTGTTCCCAGTCATTTTCTGTGCTTCCATTGTCTCCTCTTCAGTGTGTCCTCCTGGGCACGTGGAAAAGGAAGTGGTCTGTGTGTGCACATGGCCCTCACCGCTATGTCAGGGGACCGCATGTCCTGGGGAGGCTTAGTGTTGGGAGATGAAGGTGTGGAGTGGGACTGGCTGAGTTTTCTTGTCTGTCTCTGAACTCATGAGTTGCTCTGTGCCCTGACTGGGGTGGTGTTGAACTTGGTTATCACTGAATATCGATGGAGCCTAATGGACAGACTATTTAACTGGAGAGCAGGAAAAACACAGCCCATTGTGGCTTGCAAGACAGGGCACTGCTCTGTACCTCAGCTTCCCTGTTGGTAAGCGGGACTGATGTTTCTTCCTCTGTAAGGTGTTTGAGACCTCCTGACGTAAAGCAATAAGAGTTGGGTCTTGTACTGTCTGAACTGAAGAGGTCTTTTCTCTTCTGTGAAGAGTGGATTCCCAAATCTCCTTATTCTGGGAGGAGCCACAAGAGCTGTGCTGACTGGATCCTTTTGGCTTGAGAAACAGCATCTGATCTTACTCTGTTTCACCTGTCAGAATCACCCGCTGTTCTCCATAGGTTACCAAGCAGTAGAGTCCACAGGCTCATGGCTCCCCCCAGCCCTCAAAGACTTGTGCTGCTCATGTCCATCCACTGGAGTGCCTTCCTCTGCAGTTGGACAGTGGCAAGTTAAGATCTCATAAGGATGTCTCCTTTCGTTCCTTTGCCTCAGACTGCTTCTAGTAGCCCATGTAGCAGCACAGAAATTGATTTATTCCTGGTCATCTTGTCCAAACACTGAGCTCCCCAAGCTGATTACCTGCTCTGTCTCCATGAGCCTGGCTGGCCTTGCTAAGAGGGGATTCTGGTCCTGCCTCAGACTCTGTCCTCTGTCCTGTCTCCAGGCTGCACCTCCCTCACCACACTGCTGGGCTAGGAGCACACTGGGGAGTTGGGAAGCAGTGCTTAAACACACACACAGCTGTTCTGGGCTCAGCCTGTTTACTGAACAGGACTGCCACCACTTGCAGCTCTGAATCACTTCAGTCAGGGCTGTGAACCCCTGGGCAACGTGTGAGAGCGTTGCATGGGGGGTGCTCCCAGCACACAGCGGGGTGCGCTGCCTCGGGATAGAGGCAGTCCAGGACGAAAATGCTGGTGCCAACAGGCCCCCAGTCTGGGGCTGAAATCCGAGCTGCTGGTATGCGCTCAGTGCTGGAGGCCGAGGGAGAGCTGGGCAGGGGTGGAATCGTATCCTCTCTGACATGGTGCAATCCTTAACAGACTGAGACTTGTGATCTTTGCTGTAATGAGGCGTCTTCTATTTATTCCTCACTGCCCTCCATCTGCCTGCATTTGCGCCCCTGCCAGGTAGCCTCTACTCTTGCTGGCCCAGGTTTCCCATTTCACTCACCAGCCTCTGCTCTCAGCGTCTCCCTCCCTCTGAACGGACTCATTTCCCTGCTGCTCCCAGACAGGACGTGTTGGCAGGAGACACAAGCAAGCCAGCTGGAGTCTGTTCCTGACTCCCTGTGCTTCATGAGTGTCTCTGCGAAGCAGTGCTTGAAACACCTCAAGCCTTTCCTGCCGTTCTTCCTCATCAGTGGCATGATAGCGGCGTTGTACTTCATCCTTGATGCCATTGTCCACAGCGGCCCCTTCACCGACGAGCACTTTTTCGAGAAGTTTGAACGTCGGTGGCCCAAGCCCCTGGCCCCCAGCAAAAACAGCTCCACGTGATGGTCTGCTGCAGCTGCGAGAAGGGGCCTGGGAGCAGCTGGAGGGGAGACTTGCAAAGAGCTTCTGGGAGAGGCTTCATTCTCCCAGCATGGATGGACTGTTTTCTTCAGTCTGCATGGATCAGATGGTGACATATGGCATTAGTGTGTGTGGTAGCTGCTTAGAGGGGGCACAGAAATGGGATAAGGGAGATGATGGGTGGGACATGTCTGTGTGTGGAAAGAGGTTGTTGTAATGAAGCATTTGGAGACCCTGAAGCAACACCAGGCTATTCTGATCATCCAGCCTGACCTCCTACGTGGCATAAGCCTGTGAGTCTCTGCCACCATCAGTTCTTGAGTAGTCTTGGTTAAAGATGTGGCTTTGAGCTGTGTTTGTGCCTGTGAAGGTATATGGGTATACAGGGGCTTTGTTGCTCGGATGCTTTCTATAGCAACTGTAATCTGCTGGTCAGTCTGTGTTAGTTACCTCTCCTCTGTAGTCAATCCCAGAGAAGACGAGTGCTGTGTTCAGTGCACCTAGCTCTGTAAGACTGTGTTTTAGTCTGTTGGACAGTTGTTTTCAGACGATGCCTTGTCATTCTCTTGTGTGCAAGGGCTGTCCTCTGGTTTCCCACAGTGATGTTGTAGTGAGTAGTTTAGTTTATTTTGTGATGGGCTGCATTCATCTTTAGTAGGGGTTTTGCACACCTTCCTAGAAGCTCTTGGGAGCAGAATGGCAAGAGATGAAATGCTGTGTAGTCAGCAGGCCTGAGTATATGTTTAGGAGTTCCTGCTCTCCACACTCAGGCTTTTTATCAACCTGTGTATTATCTAACTTAATGTTTTCAGGGTAAAGTACGAAGATCCCCAAGCCTCCAAAGGACTCGCTGGTGCCCTGGATGCCCGGCAGCAGAACACGGGAGCGGTAAGTGGCCACAGAGCCTTTAGTACATCCCCAGGAGTGGAAGTATCCTTCTTGCTCACCAGTGCAATGAATGTGCTGTCTGTTTGGAAAAAAGTCAAGCATTTAACATGACTGATGATAACTCCCAGTCTCTACCAACCTGCATTCACTACCTGGGCTCTCTACCTCATTCTTTAAACCCCAGAGGTCAGGAACTATGGAAAGCCTGGACTTGATTCTGTCAGTAACACAATAGCCTCCTTACATCTACAAGGAAATTTCCACCTGGAAATATATGTTTTATTCCACTTCAGCAGGTTTCCAAGTCCATTTGCCTCCTCTCTGCAATCAGAGAAGCGGGCCACCAATAACAGTGTGTTCTTTCCCCCACCCTAAACCCACTGCCTCCCCTCTCCCCCACCCTCTGCAATAGCGGTGTTCACTGCAGACTCTCTCTCGACCAGGGGGAGTTTGGTGCCTCCAGTGATGGAGCCCAGCTGACTAACTGGATGGTGCGGCAAGGAATGGTGAGATTGTGGAGCGCCAGCAGGGAGAAAGGAGGCTGGGGCTGCTGAACTAGAGGTGGCACTGGCACAGCACATGAGGATGCACAGCAGACATCAGGAGAGACTGCAAACTGAAATGGAACAACCCTGGTCGTGGAGACCAGGGTTGGGAAGGAAGCACGCAGAGTGTCAGTCCTTCCTCAGGCATACATATCTGTGGGGAAAAATCCCAGGACTTCTGAGGCCAAAAGAGCATGTGCCACTCTTTGAGCTAAAGGATGGCCTGGTATGGGGTGGATGTCTGGGGCAAAGGCACTAACCAGTGGTAATATGAGGAAGGCTGCTGCAGTTCATTCCCTCTGCAGCCTATCCTGCCCAGCATGAGCTGCCCCATTTGGAGGAAGACTTTATTTTGGCTTTTATCCTGTTGGAGGCCTTCTCCTGTATCTAAAGTCTTCAAGCCTCCAAGCTGTTGAATTTGGTCTTTTGGCAGCACGAATTCCTGCATTTGCACCACCTCAGGCATGCTGAGGTTTTGACACACTCCCAGGTCTGAAGTTTGTTAGCCTGTCTTCCTCAAATGGACACTGCCTAGACTGATGTCTGCTCTCAGAAGTTTCCCCACATGCTGTCCAGCTGGCTTGAATGCACTTCTACCCCGAATAATTCCTCTCTGGGTAGACAAAGCCACTCTGCTTTGAAAATTCCCTAATATTACACATCCTCTTCCATCCCCACTCATCCATCTGCCAGCTGTGGTAACTGTCTGAACTTGCTACCTGGTTTGGGGAAGTCTGCCTGTCCTTGTTGAGAAGGCGTTGCTCTTTTTCTTGGTCTTGCTGTTTTCTGAGAGTGAGAGAGCTTTACATACTAGGAGACTAAGAAAAATGTTCCTACAAATACCCTCTGGTGCTTCTGCTTGCGAAGCCTCTAGCAAGGGCTGCCCCTTGCTCAGCTTTGTGCAGGAGCTTATAACTGGAGAAAAGGATCTGGGCTTTTGAATTGGTCTTGGTTTCCTTCAAGGATGTCTCTGTCCATTAGAAAGGTGTCTCTTTGCTGCTTAAATTGGCCAGGGACATAAAGTCTTCTGTGCTAGCCTCTTCCCTACTGGAAGTCAAATTTACTTTAATTGTAGAGGACTTTCTCTTTGACGGATCTGTTTCTGTAGTTCGGTGTGATGTCAGATCCTGCTGTGCTTCATGACCCTACCAGGGAATCACTTCTTGGCAGGTGCCTTTTCCCTCTCAGTGTGGTACCAAACCTGGCACATTTGTTATCTTCAGCACCACAGACTGACATCAGACCGTCACTGCTTTGTGGAAGGGAGGCGGTGTGGAGAAAAGCACGTTTGTTGTTCTCTAGCTGCCTAACGCAAGCAACCAACTTCCACCTAGTGGGTCCTTACCAAAACGGAAAGCCTCATCCTGTACTAATACCCCAAAGCCAACTACCAAACCCCAGATGCTTTTAATGGCATGTACCCTGGAAACTATGCGTGCCTGGGTGTGGATGGGGCAGAGGAAGCAGGTGAGCCATTGGTAGCTGGGAGAGCTTTGCACTGGCACTGGCTGGATTTGGAAGGGCCTGAACTGGCTGAATGGTGGGGCAAGAGGGTTTGATTTTGAGGTTTTGAGGGCTTTCCTTTTGCAGAGTGGGTTTCAAGAACATCCTCTCTTCTCTTGGTCTCATCCCTCTTTTTCCTTCTGTCCCAGGTGCCGGTTCCCCAAGCCAATTTCATGGAAGACATAGAAAAGTGGCTCTCCACTGACGTGGTAAGTGAGGGGCTGCTTCCTGGAGGCAGCGGTCCTGTCAGAGTTGTCTGTGGGGTTGGATCTTGGCAGCGCACAGCTGAATATGTGGCACGGGCTGCTCGGGGGGAGCAGGTGAGGAAAAGCCAAGGACACAGGGTCTGGGGTACCATACCACTGCAAAAAGCCTCCTGGGAGACATAGCTAATGAGCTGGGGCTCAGGGCCACTCAAACATGTCTGTACTGCTGAAGGGGGGAACCACTATCTTGTTTCGCTCCATGCAGACAAAGAATCACACCTCTGGAGGTACTTTTGCCTACCTTGCCTCTAACCATGCCCTTCTCCTTCCCTAGGGGGAGTCCGAGGACGCAAAAGGTGTCACCAGTGAAGGTAAGAGTCACCAACCAACCCCTTTTCTCCAGCCGGCAGCACTTTGGGTTTTCCACAAACCTCTCTCCTTACTGATGCTCTGGTCTGCTCTTGTCCCAGAGTTTGACAAGTTTCTGGAAGAGCGAGCAAAAGTTGCGGACCGACTACCCACTTTGTCCAGCTCTTCAGCAGGGACGTCCGTCTCCCCTCCTGCTGCCAGCCATCATCGGAAGCAAACAAAGGAAGATGATGCTATGTTTGCCTTGTGAATGCTACTGACTGGTGTGCTGTGGAGCAAGAGGCTGTGTGTGCTCTTTCGCTCGCCTCTGACCAGGGGCCAGCAGGGGAAGGACTCTGTCCCCTTCCTCTACTCTCTTCCTGTTTTCTTTTTGAGTTGTTTTTATTTTAAAGCTGCTTTCAGATTTCAGATAATCATTGTTGTGTTTAGGGATGTCGCACAATAGGCTTGTGAAGGGGGTTTTCAAAGCTGCTCAAGAACGTGGGAGGTCAGTGGGCTTTTGCTTTTGGTACAGTGTGGGCAAAGCAGAAGAAGCTCCCCATCCTCCTCTCCTGTGAGGCAGTCAGAGATCTTGCCCAGGAAACAGGAGAGGTTGCAGCCTGCTGCTGGAATCATGCCTGCCTGCCCCTTTCCGAGCCCCCTCACCAGAGCAGGTCTCCAGCCTGCTGCCTGCCACTGTTAGACTGGAAAGCATGGGTACGCGACGCGTTACAGGTGGCAGAGGAAAAACACTAATGGTAGTGGGGCCCTGTTGCTCTAGTCTCTCTTGCACAAGTGCTTGTGGTATGCAACACCTTCCCACTCACAACCCCTTCTCTTCCCCTTCCTCTTGCCCTCCCCATCAGTTTATCCAGGATCCTGCCCACAGCCCCCACGTTTCCGTTGCATGACAGCCAGTTCCCAAAGCCCTTGGCTGCACACAGGGCTTGAGCTGCTGCGGGCTGAGGGGCTGTCTGCCATGGGGCGGGATGTGCCTTCAGCAAACTCTTTGCAGCTAATTTAATTCTCCCATTATTATCCTTTCCTCCCCTCTTTCCCTGGTACGATCCCGCCTCCCTCTTGCTTCCACTGACGCCTTCCACCATGTCCTGCTGTGGTGTGGGGAGGACCTCTGAGGCTTTGATCAGGGCAGTGCTATCGACTCCCTGTGTGCCGGGGGCAGAGAGCTGTGCTCCCGAAAGCAGGAGGCCCTTCCGTAGGCGCTGTTACACCGGTGAGAACATGCTGTTGCTGGCGTAGCTTGTTCGGCTGGTGAGCACAGAGGTGAAGCAAGACATCAGTCATCTCACACCAGCAAAGCAGCCTTGCAGCAGCCAGGAGCTCCTTTGCACGTGGGGAGGAAAACCCTCCTGAGCGAACCGCACACACTGCCTAATCCTACATGGCAGCCAGGGAGGAGGGTGCCGAGCCCGGGGCTCCTGCTCGTGGGATTTCTTGTTGAATGTGGAAGAGTTGCCTTTTTTATTGCACATTAAAGGAGCAAACTCTTGACCCTCCACTGGAAAAATGCATGCGCTGTCTGTGCCGGCGTGGGGAGGGTAGGAGCCTGTGGGGGAGAAGAGGGGTGCAACCATGCGGCCACATCTGCTCTCTGCAGGAAGGCGAGGGCACGGCGGTGCTGAGAGGAGGCACGGCACGGGGGCTGAGCGTGCTGCGAGCGAAGGCAGGTGCTAGCTGCTTTAGCACGGTCTCCTGGGGAGGTGGCTCCAGCCCATCTCAAAATAGCAAGAGAGCGAGCTACCTCCTCTCCTTTCCCTCTCTGCCTTGTGACCAGACCCAAATACACCTCACAGTCCATAAATCACTTAAAGACGTGCAAGGGCTCTCTGGTATCCAGAGGGTGTCCTCAGCTGTCCCTATGCCATCTCCTGGTGTCCCACTGGGTGGGAGCCTGGAAAAACAAATCGCCATTTCCAATTCCATTGCATTCCCGTGTTGACCTCACCCACGCAGCTCTGGCTCTGGCCTCTGCTGTCGCCCTTGCAGCGAGCCCAGAGCTGACCAAAGGCTCCGTGCTGGGAGCATGGCCCGTAGGAGGACACCCGATGTCAAGGGTGACACTGAGCTGCAGACCAGCGCAGCTTCCCCTCAGTGCTGCGCAGGCAGAACAAGGGCAGGTGAAGGCAAAGGGACCGGGTATACTGGGTATACCGGGTATACCAGGGCACCCGCAGGAGGGGAAGCAAGGCCAGAGGCACAAACCGATACCCACAGCACGTGGAGCTCCAGCTCCACCTCGCTGCCCCTGTGATGGCCCAAGCCCACCCCAGGGCGAGGACCCTTCTCCACCCTCACCCTGTTTTCTCCCTCTGGAGCGCGGGGAATTGGCTCACTGCTATTTTTGTCAGGGGGAGAACAGGTGGGAGTGCGGTTTGGTGGCTGTCAGGCTGAGTCACTTTGAAGCGATGGTGGCCAACAGGTGAAAATTCGGAGCGCCGCTTGTGGCCAGCGTGCCCCCTCCCTGCCTCTTCACCGCTAACCGCCCAGGGCAGAGAGATGTCCCAGAGGGTACACGTGGCTCTTCTTCAAGCAACTGAATACCAAGAAAAATGGGGGTGAGAGGAGGGAAATCTTTCCGTGCCCAACTTCATCTTTCCGTGCCCAACTTCATGTTTCCGTGCTTGTTATAGATTACACCAGTAATATCTTAAATGATTCTGCTACGTTCCTTTTGAGGAGAAACTTGAAAAGACACCTGTCAGGTGCAAGTACAGATCCTGTGTTTTGCATTGGCAAAGACTACTTCATGATTATGAAGAACTAAAATGACGACATCATAAACAATTCTTTGAAACACCTTTCCCCTTTTCTAAACGGTTTCCTAACGTTGCCATTTTTAAAAAAGTGTCGCTGCCTGCTCCTTTCTGCCCACCAGATGGCTGTAGTCCCTTGCACGCTCTCAGCCTGAGCGCTGCAAACTGCAGAGGAAACCTTCTGGCTTTGCAGTGACCTGCTTAGCAGGCTGTGCAACACAGGAAACCAAACCAAACAAAGTTTTGCCTCGTTCTAGGTATTACGCTGCAAGCCTCAGCCTGGCACGGACTCGCACGGCGACAGCCCCAGAGGGTGCACACAGGCGCTGTGACTGCGCAGGGGCAGGGAGGGAGCGCTCGCACCGCGCCAAAACATCCATTAATAACCATGCTGGGAACAGGATCCTGACCTGCACGGGCCTTTTGCATGACCCGGAATGGTTGTTTCTGTGTAAGCTGAAGAAAGGCATAACTTCCTTGCACTGGGTCAGATTTGCTCCATATCGCTAAAAATTAAGCACATATTAAAAGTTCGTGAGAATTTCCATGATGTTAGGGTTGTGCAGTTCTTGGCATACCAGCATCGCATTCCTAAAGGCTAAAAAACACAGGATTCTCTTTTATCTACTACCAACCTCCAAATAGTATATGAAATTTATTTTTAAAGAACAGTTAACAAATAAGTCTCCTGATTTCCCACAACATCATCTCACAACAGAGCAGAAGTACCCTGTGCTGGTACACTGGGGAGGCCATTCTCCATCCCACAGGATTTTCACATTGCTTTACCATGCCAAAACTTCCTCAAAGCTTATTCGGGATAAAAAGATTCCCTCTTCCCCCTAAAATGAGAATAAAGCCACTTCCGTTTCTCTTCAGAATAGAACAGAATAGTTCAGTTGGAAGGGACCTACAAAGATCATCAAGTCCAACTGCCTGACCACTTCAGGGCTAACCAGAAGTTAAAGCATATTATCGAGGGCATTATCCAAATGCCCCCTGAACACTGCAGGCATGGGGTGTCCTTAGATCATCCCAACAGTGGAAAATCCTACCTCAGATTCTGCATGCTTCCTGTTTTCCGGGGAATGCAAGGCGCTCTGCTAGGGGATGCACAAGCAGCCAGGACAGGGTTAGCTGGAGCAGACCCCCCCAGCTGAGCCGAATGGGTGCCGGGCACGCTGCTGGGCTGGACCGGCCTCTGGGACGAGCGTGGTGCTGCTTTATGCATCGTATTTTATCCACTCTTGCTAGCAGCGCTGCTCAGGGCAGGTGGGGATGCTGGGAAGCGATGTGTGGAGGAGACCCTGTGGGCAAAGAGGGGGGTTACGAGGAAGGAAAACATCTCTGTAGGGAACTCATTTTTACCTGGGGAGGGGTACAAGCAAGTGGAAGCGCAAGAAGAGAGGAAAGACACAAAAAGAGAAGGATGGGAAAACGTGCAAAAATAGAGGAGGAAAAATAGGCGCCCCAATACCTGGGAGCAAGGCGATGGAGGCGACCAGTGGTCATGAAGAGGAGGCGCGTGGCAGTGGCAGCGAAGCCTGAGTGAGGGAAGGGGGATTTAGGCGCACGGATTTGCAAGCAAAAAGCTTCCCCTTTTCCATCTGCTGTCATCCTGCAGAGCCCTGTGAGCGGGGAGGTGCCCAGGAACCGCAGCTGACTCAGCCCGCGGCAGCAGTGGGCTCGCTTCCCTCTCCCGGCGGGGTCGGGAGGGGTCACAGAGCTGGGAACGGGTGAGAGGGGCAGGATCTCGCCCTGTGGGTGTGGGAAGTTTTCGGGGGTGTTGGTTCCAGCAGCGTTTCAGTGGGGCTGGACTTTGGTCCTCGCTGGGAGCGAGCCACCGGGGCCCTCGCCGCCTGCTTCAGGGATGCTTCACCCTGCGACAGCGAGGCTGGATCCGGCCCCGCGAGCTGAGCTCTCTCAGGGGGCATCCGTAACTCCCTGAGCCAAGAAGAGCCACGCGTGCCGGTCTCCAGGTGCTGGTTTTTGGGCTGTTACCTGCAGAGAAGCGTTGATGAGGCACAAGGTGAATGCAATGGATGGGTGAGGTGAGGATACGGCTTTCCTGTGGTTTTAGGGGAGGCTCTTTATCAAGCACGGAGCGGTAGGAAAATCCATGTTTAGAAGAGCTGCGAGGCATTTCAGTGGTAGTTTTAGCTCCTTGGCCAAAAAGGGGCCTCAAGTACAAGGCCGGGTCTCAGTGGGAAATAAGCGCCAGTTTCTCTGAGCTCCTCTGCACAATTTCAATCCAAATAGAAAAATAAATTAAAAAAGAAAGAGCAAAAGCCTCCTGCGAGGACACTTTTTGTGCAGTGACTCTCCCCATCAACCACTGCCTCCAGCAGGGGAGCCCAGCATCTCTGGTCCCTCTCACATCTGCCAGACCACATCTGGCAGCTCAGCCCTTTAATTTGAATTCCACCGCACATTCATGTCGCCCAGGTGTTGCTGTTAATTATTACTTAGCTTCAGAGCCACAGCCATGGTCCTGAGGGCTTGCCATGCCAGACACTGTGTAGGCACAAAGGCAAGGATGCTCTCTGCCACACAGAGGAGGGACCGGCTTCCTGGTGACCGGGATGCTGGGGAAGGCCATGGGAAATGCCCGCTTTTCCCCAAAACAGGGATGTTCTCATTCCTTTGCACTAGTGGTTGTGCCTCCTAAGCACCGCGGTGCACGGGGCTCTCGGAAGATGAACCCTGCCCCTAAATGAAGGGCTTTGAAGGAAGCTGGGACTTAAATGTCCGCTCGGCGCCTTCCCTGCTCCGTAATTACAGGCGTACGCACCAGCTGCCTTCTCGCCTGGCTAACCCGTCCCGGGCTTATTCCTCCTCATTAGCATCTAGCCTCCTGCTTTCAAACCAGAGCTCTTGCAAACAGCAGCTCCGGCTGGTAAACAGTCTTGCCTGCCTGCCCTGGAGCGATTTTTTGTAAAGAATGAAGAAAAAGGGAGGAGGAAGGGGGGATACAGGCTGTGCCTTGGCCAGCCTCTACAATAACTCCTTCCCACCCCCTGTATCTCTGCATCTTGGCGTTTTCTGACAGCAAAGGTGAAGCGGGGCGCTCATCCCGCACCCTACCCATGCCACAGTTTCCCCCGTAAGGAGCAGGATCTGTCCCGGTCCCGGGAACAGGGCAGGGGCCGCAGCATCCTCCATGTCCTGGGTCAGCCTCAAAACCCCGCAGCCTGCCGGGCTGCCGGGGCTCCCACGAACGCTGACTCGCCCCTTCCCCCAGCGTGGGCGTTCTGCTGAGTCAGGGTCACGCCAGGCCACTCTGTTCTTGCTGAGTAACGGTTTCGGGCTGCGGCGGAGGGGCTGTTTTGCTGAGTCACGGCGGAGCGGGGGCCACGTGAGGCCGTTTACCAAGAGGGCGGCTTCCCGCGCGCCGCGCTGAGGTTGCAGCTGCTGTTCTTGGCCCCGCTCCCACCTCTCGGGACGAGCGGAGAAATCTCCAGAAATAAACCCCGTCTGGCCACGGCTGCGCGGCCCTGCGCGGGAGGAGGACGTGCATCTCCCGTACCGCCACGCGGCAAGGCGGGCAGAAACCTGGGGGTGCAGGGGGCTTCCACTATCTCGCGGAACTTGGTTTCCAGCTCGCCTCCTCCCCTCCTCTGAGAGCGGCGTATGAGCTGTGGTGCAAAGTCCTGCTTGGTGCCTACGTGCGATTTTTCAAGCCCAGCTGCTCGCAGTTTGCCCCGTCTCAGTCGGGGCGCGCTTTGCTTCACGTGGGGCTGTGGCACGGACACAATGGAGGTGGCACGGACTGAAACTTCTGCACGAATGGGATTTTTACTTGCTAGCTCAGCCTTGCTCCCTTCCGCACCTCCCTTTTGCTCACAGACCACATCCCCAGCAGGTCGTGGGGTCTGTCCCCACCAGCACCGAGCCTCTGGGGAGCGCAGTGTGCTCCGTGCACTCCCCTCCGAAATTTCAGCCCCACGCAGCAGTACCCAGAGACCTGCGTCATGCTTTGGGGCGCTGCCTGCCCCCGTGCAAAGCAGGCATACGCTTGCAGGGTCCTTGCTCTGCTCTCCCTCCTCCCTGCTGCTCCCAGCCAGCCCAGGGCTCCCATCCTGTTTGTGTCCATGTGCTGCGGTGTGCATGTATCCATACATCTAGAAAAATATGTATTGTAATCTGTGCTTCCTGTTTCCGTCAGCCTGGTTCATTTACACCTGAGAAATCCACATGCACTTCCACCTCCCTCCACGCCTGTTCCTGTGCACGGTCAGTGCAGAACAGCGTTGTCCATCTGCAGGACCCTCCCAAAGGCACCACCACCGCCGCCCGCGGGACCCTCTGGGGATTTTCAGTGCCTTGCACTCTCAGCCTCTGTGTTTCCACCTGTATCTTTGATCTAGGCTTGGATTGTTCAGTGCTGACAGCAACGAGCACAATCAGTTCTGCCAGGGCCGGGCAGCCTCCCTTCGGTAAACACAAATTAACCCATAGCACGTCCCGTATATTCCAGCAGTGACTGCCTCCTTCAGCAAGCTGTTTTAAGTGGATATTGCAACTTCATGTTTTTTTTTTTTTTNAGTCCCGGTTGCTGAGTCAGCCTCCCCTTCCCAGCCAGGCGCTGCGTTCTGCTGTGTCATGGTCTCGAGGTGCACACCAGCCCCTCCTCGTCAGCTTCCTCATCCCAGCCAAACCACTGGGGACCACGGGCCAGAGCCAAATGGGGAACAGGGCTTCCCAACGTGTTCGGGAGAGCTTTGTTCTCCATGCCTGGTGGCCTAACTAGAAGTTTCTGACTGCAAAATCCACTGTCAGGACAAGCCATGAAATCTATAAAGAGGAAAATCTCCCCACTTCCCTACCCCTGAAGAAAGCACTGACTCCTCAATGACTTCTGTTTTTGTTAACCATTCATCTAACTGATCTCTCGACTTAAATATTTTGGTACGCAGAGTGAGTTGCTCCAGGGGCCAGTTAGCTCTTTTCCACTAAAAGCACTCATCTTCTTCCCCACGTATTGTTCTTAAACGTCCATTTCCAAAGTCCTCTTCTAGGAGGAGCAAACCTCTGCCAGCACACATGGGCACACACCGTGTCCTTAAGCTTCCCTACCGTGCACAGCAACAGCAGAGGGGAAGCAATACAAGTCCTCGCTGAAGAGCACTGGATGAGGCCAGAAAAGCCCCAGGCGAGTGACTGCAAAGATGATGACAGCCCAGTTTCAGTTCTCCTTCCATCTTGCTGCAGGGCACTTGGGCCTTTCTGGAGAAAAGGGTTACTTGGGCCCAGTTTCACAGCCAAGTAACCCTGATTAGCGGCAGACCAGAAGGCACAAATCAGTTCTGGGGCATGGCTTGCTTCCCTGCACCTCTGGAAAAGCTCAAAGAGGAGGTGAGCTGCAGGAGGGACCTTCTCTCTTGTGGCCAGCCCAGGAGAAGGTGAAGCCCCCACATGCAAAAGGAGGTACCTTGGGGAGCACCCCAGAGCAAAAAGCTGGGCTCCATGTCCTGGGACATCGTGGCTGTGAACCAGGACTTCTTCCTGGGAAGAAGTACCCTACCTGGAATGGCAGTGGCATGACTGGATACCCTCTGTCTTCCCCCGTCTCACATCCACATCTACATCAACTGCACAGGAAATGGAAGGAGGAGGACCTTTGGGATACATCCTTTAATAACCTCCAAGCACACAACTTTTGGGGAGCAGGCAGGGGGGGCAGAGGACAAAAGCACTCACCTGAAAGCAACTGGAAAGTCCCTGGGGAGGAACAGGGTACATTACTGGACCTGCAGGACAGAGGTGAAAGGATGAACAGGGCTCGGGGGGTGTTTTTTTTTTTTCATATTCATAAGGTGAATATTATTATTCATTTTCATATATTTCCTTCTTCCCTCCACCAGAACTACAGGCTCAATCTGTGCTCCAGCTTCCCGTGTCAAAACAGGACTCACTGAAAGAAGTGAAAACTGCACATGAGCTTTAAGGGAGTGATGCCAGTGGAAAATTCACATTTCAGGGCCAGTCCAGTGGCAAAAAGGCATCAACATCTTCAGGCGGGACTGGCCATGCAGCCCTGTGCCACCCCCATCAGGGATATCTGGGGCTTTGTCACACTTGCTTCAAAGATTCAGACATCCCGATATATTTATTTTACCTAACAGCAAAACAAAAAGGCCAGCAGCAGGTTGTGTGCGATGGCCAGGGGGTAAGAGAGGAGCTGAGAGCTTTTGCTAGAATGCTCTGTTGCTTTAAAGAGAAGGGGAAGACAGGAACAGCCTGGCTGAGTCAGGCTGGAAGCGCTGAGTAATCCTTCCTGAGCGTGCACTGCTCACCAGATGTCTGCCCCGGTCACAAAACAAGCGTGCGTGCACGTTTCCTCCAGGACAGCTCTAACCCGCAGCCCCCAGCCCAGCATGTGAGGTGCTGCAGACTCGCCAGGGGACAGAGGGACAGGAGATGGCATCGTCCTTCCCCTCCTGCCAGGCTGTGCCTCCCCATGCACACAGAGCCCTGGGCTACTGTAGCACGGAGCTCTCTCACCCCCACAGCAGCAGGCAATGCTGGCTTTAAGTGCCCTGCTCTTTTGGCTTGAAGGCAACTTTTGCGCTTTCCCAACGCACAGCTGGACAATGCATCTTCCATCCCGGCTAGCTGTGCTTCCAGCATAGCTACAGATGGAAAAGAAGGGCCCCACTTCATCTGTTGGCTGCCTCATCGACCACTGAACCAGACAAAACAGCAGAGCATCCAGCTACTGGCAGAAGCACCTTGTCCAACTCTCTTTTCCTAAATCAAAGAAATTATTTGCCTTTGCGAGTCTGCAGACTTCCTCAGAGTTTCCCCCAGGTCTTGCATTGCATCTTTGCAGTCCTCTGCACACAGCAGCTATTCCAACCATCTGGGCATCGATGACATGGAGTGTTATCCTCCTAAAATGCCCTGCGCACAGCTGTGGTAACAGCAGGGGCCACTTGCCACACAAATCCGGTATTTTTGCCATGCATAAGGGAGCACAGAAAGGATTTCTCTGTGCATCAGTGCAGGCACACCCGTGCTGGCTCTGTGCAACAAGACAGGGCTTACACCGGACTCTTGCTAGAGCAGATTAGGACAGATGTATCAGCTCCAGAGGCAGGGTGCAGCTGGGACACAGGTGGGTGTAGGGAGAGGAGGTTGCCCGCCCTGCCATGGGCACTGTCCCCATAAACCCACCCCTCCTTGTCCAACCCCAACACCATGAGCACCCCTTGCAGCACCGGGGCTCTGCGCTGCAGGGGTTACGGAGCCCCCCGGGGGTCCCGAAGGAGAAGTGGCTGGGCATCCTCTTGTTCGCGCTGAGCTATCAAAAGGCATCAGGTGACTTCCTCCTGCCCTCCGAGGCTGGCCCCTCGGCACTGGGGGCGAGGCGAGGGTGACAGCCACGCTGGGAAGGGAAGTGCAGTGTGTTGCAAGAAGTTTGTACTCGCACTGAGGTCAGCGGTTCGGCTGCTCACGTGGCCCGCCAGTATAAAGCTGGATGCGGGAGCTGGGCTGCCCAGCTCAGACACTTCACAGTCCTGGGAGCAGAAGGGAAGGAGGAGAGCACGAGCAGGAAAAAACAACCAGGAAGCAGAGGAGAGAAGCGACGCAGAGAAACATGGAAACTTCCCAGCCACGCAGCTCTGAAAGGTGAGAGCGGGACGGGGAAGGGAGAGAGAGTTTTAGCCAAAAGCATATTGTATTTCTCCCCTTGCTTTCAGGCACGCTGTTCCTGTTTCTGCTCTGCAGGGAACAGCATGCCCCTCCTCTCGCCTCTGGATGGAGTCTGTCAGCATTCCCCGCTCCGGACAGCAACTGAGATGCTGGCACTCCTGTCATTCCAAGCTCCCCACTTTTTCTTGGAGAGCTAAGATCCGTTTTGCTGTAGGAGAGCAACAGCGCTGACGTCTGTTTTGCTGCTTTTCCCCAGCATGTCTCAGGACCTGTCAGAACTCTTGAAGGAAGCCACCAAGGAGGTGCACGAGCAGGCGGAGAACACACCCTTCATGAAGAACTTCCAGAAGGGGCAGGTGTCACTACAGGAGTTTAAGGTATGATATTAATGTCAATGCAGCATTGCTCGGGGATGGGATTTCCTCACCAGGAAGTGTGCTGTTAGACGGGACAGGCTGTGTGGGGACTAAAGCGGGGAGGAGGGGGACAGCGTCAGCATCTCCCGTGCAAAACGTGCTCTTCATCAAACTCCGGCACCCTCATATCTTACCACCCCTCTCACGGAGTGTAAGGCAGGACTCTGTCTTTCGGGACGGGCAGCCAAGCTGAAGCTGGATAAAAAGACAATGACACTGAAGGGATTCATCTAACTGCTTTTATCTGTCTTCATAAATGCCTGCATGTTAATTAATGGCAAAGGCAGTTAATGGAGATATAACAATGTGCAGATATATGAGTGGCTGAAATGCCAAGAATGGAGCACACTAAATTTAGAACACTCCAGGCAGTTACAAGTAGAAATAATGATGGAATAGTGACAAAGCAAGGTTCTGAGATCATGTCTGGCACCAAACTTTGCAATGTTTAGTTGTCACTTGGGTTATAGCAGAGCTGAGATCAGGAACAATTGCTCAAAGTCAGACTGAGCTTGAGCAAGCCATGTCTGCTGCTAGCAGGTAGGTGCCTGTTGCTTTTCTTGAAATATACAAGTTATTTGCAGTTACTAGTCTGTGTCTAACCTGGCTAGATATGGAATGCCTGGGATCTGAGCTACATAACAAAACCATGAGCAAAAACAAGGCAAACACCTGGGCTAGAAATTCCCGGGAGGCCAGAGGACCTGACGCATGGGTTTGCAAATAACAGCTAGTAATCTGACCTGTGCTTTAATTACCTTGTTGTTGAATTGCTCCTCAATAAATAAATCCAGAAGAATAGGCAAAAGACTACTTATTTCTGACAGGTTGTATTCATGATACTTAGTCAAGCATGAATTCAATCGCAGGTGCTGACTTCCTGCTGTTAGGAATGGGGTATTTGTTAGGCAGTGAACTTTGTGACAGGCTGGCAATAACAAAAAAAGACAAGCCTCTGAGATTCAGGAGCACTGCTTGGTTTCCCAGAAACTATTTACACACTGTCAGGGAGAGTGAGATGTGACACCAGGCTTTAAAAAGTATTGATAATTTTCAAAAGCCACGTTTCCCACTGAACCACTAGCTGCCACCAAAAGCAACCAGCCAAGTTAAATTTTATTGATTCGTTAGGCAATATTCCTGTATTTTGTTTCTTTTCCAGTAAGCTGGAAAACAGGCTATTGTTTAGAAACCTCTTTTTCTGTTTACCCTCTTGGCAAACGTATATATCTGCCCTGATGCGTAACCACCTAGAATTTGAATATCTGTTTCCACAAGCAAGTCACTGCCCGTGTGTATATCAAAGTCCTGTTTGCTGACACAGTGGTGAAAAGTTGAAACGGCACCTCCTGTCCTGCAGAACCGATAGCTTTGTGGGAGAGTAAACTGCTTTCTCTCCTGACATCAGTATAATCCCCCCTCAAACCTGACTCACCTGCACTGTGATACCTTCATGTTTTACCCTTTGCTGCCGATAAGGGATTTCAGTGTAAGCAAGAGGTGGTGTAAGTGTAAATATGTATACAGCCTGTGCAAACAGAATGCCTGGGGAAGGGAAGAACACAGCTAGATTGTTTTATGCCACGTGGAAAAGCTGGCAGATAGAAGAGAATACCATGTAAGCTGGGAAAAACAACAATAACAATGGTTTCAAAACAGAGGGATGAGCACATCGCCTCACAGTGATCCTTCACAGAGGCATCTTTCAGAGGCGGGCTGTGCCTCCAGCCCGCTTTTAACTCATCTCCTCGGGGCAACCACAGAGGCAACCCCACTTCCCAGCCTGAATGGGAGAGCAGGGGTGCCTCTGTTCCCGGGATGGTGGGATGCCAGCAGGATGAATAGGTTGCAAATTAGCAGGGTGGGTCATCATCTCACAGGGCCCCAGAAAAGAAAGCCACATCTTGAAGCATTCAGATGTAACAATGCACCAGAAAATATACCTTTGGGAATACTCTCTGTATGGACTGGGGGAATGAAGAGAATAGACCACGCATGATTTAATAAGGCTTTAGTTTCCATTATATCAAACTGCAAGAAATTTAATTTGAAGGTGAAATCCGCAGCTTTTAAGAGCAGGTAAGACCAGTATCTGCTGGAAATGGCTTAAGTCTTACCTGATACTGCCTAAAGAAGAGGAAGGGCTGGATAGTGTCTCACTGTCCCTTGCAACTCTGTTTGCCACATGGGAAACATGCAATATAACAGCTGTGCGTGATTAATACTGGGTGTGCACAAGAGTAACTTGTTTGTTGGTGGGGTTTGTCCCAAAAGCCCGATGCAGACAGACAGATGCACCTGAACCTCATCCCCTTCCTTCTGTTTCAGCTCGTTGGAGCATCCCTGTACTTCATCTACTCTGCTCTGGAGGAAGAGATTGAACGTAACAAGGACAACCCAGTTTATGCCCCTGTTTATTTTCCGGCGGAGCTGCACCGGCAAGCTGCCCTGGAGAAAGACTTGGAGTACTTCTATGGCAGCAACTGGAGGGAAGAGATCCCATGTCCTGAGGCTACTCAGAAATACGTTGAGAGGCTCCACTACATTGGCAAGAACCATCCAGAGCTCCTGGTGGCCCATGCCTACACTCGGTATTTGGGAGACCTGTCTGGGGGGCAGGTGTTGAAGAAAATTGCCCAGAAGGCTCTCCAGCTGCCCAGCACTGGAGAAGGGCTGGCTTTCTTCACCTTCGATGGAGTCTCCAACGCCACCAAGTTCAAACAGCTCTATCGGTCCCGCATGAATGCCCTCGAGATGGATCTTGCTACTAAGAAAAGAGTCTTGGAGGAGGCCAAGAAAGCATTCCTGCTAAATATACAGGTGAGTAACAACCAGCCAGCCCTGTCTGCCCACACCTTCTCTCAAACAAGATAACAGCTACAGGGGAACGGCAAAGCCGGTATTTCTGCTGTGGAGCCAAAGGGAAGTCGTGGATTACGGCAACCTATTCCAAGTTGGATGGCTACACTTGTCCAGACCGGGAGCCTAGCAAACAACCGGTCTCTGAAAAGCTCTTCCTCCTCTAGGGTTTGAATTCAGGCTCTTCCGTGTGCCATTGTTCAGATATGAATGAGGGCTTATACCGGCAGTACAGATCACCACCTATCTGTCCTACCTCTGTAGTGCAGCTCCACAGGTCTGTGGATTTTGACTAGCTGCACCGGTACACCTTGCTTTCCTTCCCATCAGAACACGGGCAATAGCCTTCTCCTGAGCTGGAAACTTCATGGGAAACCTGTAAAGTGAACAGGCAGACCCTGCAGGCAGATTATGTTCTATGCAAAAAGCGCCAGGAGCCTTGGGTTGAAAGCTTGTAGCTTCCTTTAGTTCCTAAAGTGTGTGGGGCAGGGGCAAGGGGACCAGATAAAGCCAAAGAGCGCAGGCCACGTAATGAGACAGTATTCCTTCTTCTCAGGTGTTTGAAGCACTGCAGGAGCTGGTGTCTAAGAGCCAGGAGAATGGTCACCCTGTGCAGCCAAAGGCAGAGCTTCGTGCTAGGAGCATTAACAAACCATATGAGCACGGTAAGACATTTCTAAAGGCTGGTGTTTAACATCGCCCCTTGTACTTTGGTTCTCCTCCTCCCTTCCTCTGCTTCTGTTTGTAAAAGCCACTAAGAAATGAGTGTGAGGTGCTTGCCCCATCTCTTCACCAGCAGTCATTACACAGTGCAAAGAGGGACATTGGTATGAGCAAAGCTTCTCCTCAACATGACAGCACAAGGATGACATATATGAGCTCTTCAGAAATAGTGTCAATGAGGGAGCTGTACAAGAAAACACTCCTCTCTCCTACTTTTAGGTTTTAGTAAGGGTAAGGTTCATTAATCACATGAGTTTCAACCACAGGGAAACCTGCCCTTGAGTTCACAGAAGCAAAGACTGCAATTTTGGGCCCAGCAGATCAGTTGTGATGCTGACAGAGTGTTCTTCCAGACATGCAGCCTTGCCCAATGGCCTGTCCTTTCGGACTAAATCTTTCTCTGGTCATTTTCCTGCCTTTCAGAGGTATTTATCCAAAACACTTCCTGAAAGTGTGTGGGGATTATAATGAGCGTGGTTCTGGATGGTAAAAAGTAACCAACTCAGATGTGGTCTACAGGCTGTTGCTCAGTTTTGCAAAACTGAAAAAGCTCCATCTACTGGCAAGTGCCGATCCTGAACTGGGCATAGTGCAAGCAAGCAAGGCAATCCCTTTTTATGGAGTCAGATTTGCCGACTGACTTAGGAGCAGGCTCGGATGTTTACAGAAGAGAGTGGTTTCCCTGATAATGTGTGCTTCCAATAAGAAAGCCCTTTTGACCTACCCATTCTGAAACTGAAAGGGAGATTTTTCAGTGCATACTGGATTGAAGCAGTTTTCCCATGGTAAAGAATTAAAAGCATCCTGGTCTTGCACATCACCAGACAATGAAGCTTAAAGCAAGTTCTTTGGGAAGGGCAGTAAAAGTTCTCTGTGAATCTTTGCTGATCCTTTCCCAATAAGCCCACAGAAATAAGATTTTCAAAAACTTTGGTGTTGGATGAGGAATCCCATTCTGAAGTTGTACTGGGACAATTATTTGTCTGGTGTGCTAAGGATTACCTGTTTAAGGTCATTAAATGCCTAACAAAGAAAAAACAGGAGACAAAATGCCTTTTAAAATTCTGTCTTAAGTATTTATTCGGCTGTCTTCTGCACACATCAGGAGTCTGAATGAGTCCCTTGAGGAGCTGGGCAGTCATTTACAAGCCAGCGAGGAGACAAGGGAAGAGGCCAGTGTCCAAGTACAGTTAGAGGGGTTGTGTGCCTTTGTGATGCCCAAGTCAAGTTGGTTGCCTCCCTTTCTCACTGGCCCTGAGAGAGCAGAACCTGCTGCCGCTGCTTCCCCCAGCCTCACCGGGCTCTGGGCCCTCTCCTCCTCCCCTCGACGGCTCCATCAGGGTTTGCTCTGGCACCAGGAAGAGCAAGCGCAGCATACCAGCAGCAGCATGCCTCAGCCCATCCTTACCCGCTTATTTTTCCGATTGGCTCTAGGTCCAGCGCCTGGGAAAGAAAGCGAGAGGACAAACAGGAGGCAGATGGACCTGGTGACCACCACTCCCCTGGTGCGGTGGATCCTCGCGCTCGGCTTCATAGCCACAACAGTCGCCGTGGGCTTATTTGCCATGTGAACAAGCAGGACCTTCACCTTCTCTTCGTGCCTTCCCTCACCCTGAACTAATCCATCTTCCCCAGTCCTTTGAGAGAAATTCCCCTCGACTGGGTACTGTGATCTTGGCTCTGCCACTAATATTCAGAGACCTTTCTCCCCAGAAAGCAGAGAGTGCTGCAAGGGGGTTCAGGCAAAGTCTTTCCTGTGCTTGGTGTGAGCTCTCCTCAGAGACTAACTTTATCACCAGAACCAAGGGCAGGAAAGGCCTAAAAACAATGGTGAAGAATTGTGGTTGCTTTACAGATTATCTGCAAAAATCCTACAGGATCAGAAATGCAGCTTTGACACCTGTCTTGTCTCAGACATAAGCAGCTCCCCGGAGCTCTGTTTGCTCAATGTTTTGTACTGCTAGATAATACTGTGATCATTGTTTCTGTGGAGCCGCACAGCTCCCATGGGTTATAGACTGTTTTATATGACACTAGCAAGTCTTTGTTAAATCTTTTTCCAATCATTTTCTTTTTTTTTTTTTTAAAGCAGATGATGCTTGTTGAAGATACAGTGTCGTTCTTTTGTCTGATTATATAATTTATATACAGAATAAAATTCAATGTAAAGTCTTTGAGCCTGATGTTTCCTATTGTTAAAGCCTTACTTGGGAAGAAAGGAGGTGTCTTTCCTTCCTCCCAGTTTTATGTCTTTTGGAGCTGCTGCCTCCACAGACGTGGCAACAGAGGAAAGTGGGAGTTATCAGAACCAGCCTCTGTTCCCACTCAGTTCTAACAATAACCTGTCGTACAAGCTGGGGCAGGTTTCTTCAGCTCCTACGCACTGGTCTCCAGTTCTAGAAATTGAAAAAATTCTGTTGTTGTACAAAGTATCTCTAACTTTAAGAGGCGGATGCTGTATGTCAGAGCTGGTTGCTGTTCCATTAAGAGAAAAATGTGATGAGACCCTCAGCTAGTCCCAACCAGGACAGCTCTCCCTGGCCACGGCCAGCTGAGGGCTCCATTAACAAGCCTGCATTTGCGAGAACTTCCCCCTGAATCAGAAAAGCAAGCATGTTTTCACCACTCAGAAATCAAACACACACTAGGCTTTGACCCTACCTGACAGCTAAATGGGGAACAAGCATGCAATGGCATGCCCTCACCTAGGTAAAGTCACACCAACCCAAATCACTCCCAGACTTTGGCACACACGAGGCATTGCTAAGGACAGTCCAGCTAGGTGGCACTGCTGGAGCAGCCTGTGCACACAGCTCTCTTCTCCTCCCTTTTGCTGCATCAGGTCTGGAGGCCTGGGTTGGTGGCCAGCCACTGCCCTGCCTGCTTAGGAGGGTCTTCAAATACAGGGGTCACTGCAGGAGAGGCTGCAGCTCAGGTATGGCATGGTAGGCACCGACGAGGCCATTATCTCTCAGCTCAGTCCTTTCCTCTCTTCCTACCTGAAAGCCTCTGTGATCAGCCTGTATCCACAGCGCTGCCTGTTCCAGCTGTGACCTTAATGCCAAAGGCACGTACCCCTTCTGAGCTGCTCTAACGACCAGCGCCCAACCGCCTCAAAGAGCAGGAATCGGAAGGCAGGTCCTGCTGAGAAGCAGCAGTGGGACAGAGGGACTGTCGCTGTCCTCGGGCTCTCATCTACCCTGTATTCCTTCCAAAATCCCCTTTAATACTTCTCCCTTGGGACCCGTTTGCCAACTTCTGGTAGAAAACAAAATAGTTCTTAAAAAAAGGTGGTCAAATGTTTGAAAAGCAAGAATATGAGGCTTGATAGCTATTCAAACACAACCATTTATTGAAATTTATGCTGAGTTCCACCTATACAGTTGCTCTAACACACTCCACATAGATCATTACGTTCCTCCCAGGCCTAAGGAAGCCTTTGGAGATGAAGGCTGAATTGCTTTGTACTGGTCTGTGATGTTTACGAGTACACTGGCTTCCCCGCGACCCATCTGCAGACAACCAGTCGGCCCTCACTCCCCACCCGCTGCTGCCACCTCCCCTTCCATGGCTGGATGCTTCCCGCTCCCGGTTCCCTCAGGGTG
>VXAA01003071.1:234054-323932 GCA_013399115.1 Anseranas semipalmata
CGTGGGGCAGCCGGGGTGCGGGTGTCCGGGGCTGAGTGTGCGCTCGCCCCGCAGGGAAGCGGCAGCCGCCATGTCCGGCTTCGATGATCCCGGCATTTACTACAGCGACAGCTTCGGGGGCGACCCGTCGGCGGACGAAGGGCAGGTGCGGAAGTCCCAGCTGCAGCGGCGGTTCAAGGAGTTCCTGCGGCAGTACCGGGTGGGCACGGACCGGACCGGCTTCACCTTCAAATACAGGTGCTGCTGCCACCCCCACGCGTGGCCATGCCCACGCACCCTCTGCGCGTCCAGCCCGCTGCTAGCCTCCCTCCTCTGTGTGCACCCGCACGTTTTGGCTTTCCCTATAAAGAGCTCTCTGTTGGGGTGAGAAATGCTGGCGCTCCCACGTGACCTTTTATAGGGAAGTGGGGCTTTCTCCCCGATTTTTGGGCAGCTGGCCGGTGGCAGAGCTGGCACTGGGGGGACCCGTGCTGCCAGACCAGCACCTAGGTCTGAACGTCAAGGTATGGCGCGTCCTGGTCTGCAGCTTGGTGTGTGCCTGTCAAAGTCAGTGCAGCCGTGTCCACGCGTGCCTTCTGGGGCCGTGGTGGTTCCTTGGCCTCCCTCCCCCTGCCCACGGGGCTTGGAGAGACTGTGAGCGAACATGGAGACGTATCGTGCAAGGGCTGGGAATATCTTTCATCTCTGGATTTCATGCAGCCTGGCTTTTTGAGGAGAACATTACCTGTTATGCTATTGTTTTGTTTTTTTTTTTAATCATAGTTTAGGCATAACAGGTACTATCTTATGTAGAAATTCCCAATTTGCCTATCTGGTTCTGTGATGCTAGTAAAGAATCAGCACTGTATTTCACACTATCACTGCAAGTGCTGGTGTCCCTGATCTAATGTCACATTTCAAAGTGCTTTGGGTGAAAGATTTACCCAGGTCCCTCTAGGCTTCCCTTTGTGCTCTCCCTGTTTTCCCAATCTGCTTTCCAAGCTGAGGCCTCCCATCAGAGCCTGCCTCCTCTGCTCCCTGCATGTCCCAGGGTCGCTGCGGGCTTCTGGTGCTTTCTGCCCTGCAGGCCTTTACCACTTACTGCCTTACAGGGATGAGCTTAAACGGCACTATAACCTGGGTCAGTACTGGGTGGAGGTGGAGATGGAAGATTTGGCCAGCTTTGATGAAGATCTCGCTGACTATCTGTACAAGCAACCCGCTGAGCACCTGCAGCTGGTAAGGACGGAGGGACTGGGCAACTTGGTGTACTGACATTGTCATGTCATGAGAGCAATCCTGACCACGCGCTGTAACGCACTCCTAATAGCTGAGCTGTTCCCTTTGTAGTTGGAAGAAGCAGCAAAAGAGGTCGCAGATGAGGTCACCCGTCCTCGTCCTTTAGGGGAGGAAACTCTCCAAGACATCCAGGTCATGCTGAGATCTGATGCCAACGCAGCCAGCATCCGCAGCCTGAAGGTGAGGTGATCCGCTGCCACCTGGAGCAGTGGGCAGCTGGGGCAGTGGGTGGCAGGGCTTGCCCCTGCGTGAGCGTGATTGCAGGGGAAGCTTTTGGTGCTTGATCGCTTAGTTCAAGACCTGGGTTGTACGCTAATTTACAAGCCAGGATATTCTAGCAAATTAAATCTGACTGCAAAGGACTGTTATTCCTGGCTCCTGCCATGGGGACATCATTGCTGTTAGTGATGTTCTGCATATAGTGAGTGTCCTTTCCTCTCTTGCTTTGAATCAGTAGAGCTTAAGTCATGCAACCATCCCCTGCTACTGTACAGCAAGAGACACTGTCAAGAAGCACAGGCTATTTTATTCTGCTACCTTAGTTCCATAAATGTGGGACGTGTATACAAGAAAGAACTATGTTTTCTTAATATCTTGAGTTTCCCATCCATCCTTCAGTGGTGTTTTCTCACCTTCCCTTCACCTTTTCCCTTTCAGTCTGACCAGATGTCTCACCTTGTGAAGATCCCTGGGATTGTAATTGCAGCAACCCCCGTGAGAGCCAAAGCCACCAAAATTGCCATCCAGTGCCGCAGCTGTCGGAACACCATCAACAACATTGCGGTGCGCCCGGGCCTGGAGGGTTATTCTCTCCCCAGGAAATGTAACATGTAAGGACTGACCTGGGACTGTATGTGTCAGGGTGGTGGGGGAAAAAATGAGCTGTGTCCCCACCTCCTGCTTCCCTTCCACCCCATGCATGCCACATCTGGTCTGCTGCCTGTTGCACAAGGTAGGAGCATCTGCGCTGTGCCTCTTCCCTCCTTGTTGCCCTCGTGCCCACAGGCACCCCTGGCCAGCAGGTTTTAGCTCTCCTGTAGTGGACCCCGCTGCTGGCAGACTTGGCTCGCTCTTCGCAGGCTCATAGGACGGCTTGGAGGGAAAGCACCTCAGGGGGTCTTTCGTCCAGCCTACTGCTCAAAGTGGGGCCAGCTGTGAGACCAGACTGGTTGCTTGGGGCTTCCTGCACCAGCACGGCTGGACTCCAAGCACAACTTTCTAGTGATCATATCTGAATAAAATTACCCAGTGGTTCTCTGAAAAAGGTAGTAGAGCTTCAATAAATCCCTCAGTAGGTTGTTCCAAAGCATCCTGTGAGGGCTTTCACATACAGTAATGTGGAGGGTGTCTCTGCGCTTTTACATTCATGTAAATCTCACTTGAGTGCACTGTTCAAGCCTCATCTTCTCCTCCAGCTCTTTTTGCACAGGGTTTTGCTCCTGTCTTCCAAAAGAAATCTGGCAGAAGACAAGATCCTTCCTTTATACCTGCATTTCCAGTGCTTCCAGCATCTACTCTTCCCTGTTGCTGCAGACACAGAAGCCTGTTTTGGGCTTTCCTTCTTGACCTCTCCCTCACCCTTTTCACTCTTGCACTTTCATCTCTTCCATTAACAAACAAAACGAACAAAAACCCTTCTGCATGTTAGACTCTTGTGCCGGCTTCTGCTCATCACGGGTTTACCAAAGCACTTTCGGTGGCTGTCTGGAGGTCCCCCTTCCAGATTTCTCTTCATACTGGCTTTGCCTTTGCTCTCCACAGAGTCTGGCTGTGCTAAAGTCTCCTGTGATGGGGATTGTTTGTTACCACTTCCTAAGCCATCTGCTGCCTAACTGTGCTTTCCCCTATTGCCCTTGGTACCTAAAGGTTCATTCCTGCCTCTAGTTGACCCATAATACTGCAGATAAAGCTCCCATCCTAGCTTCCTTACTAAATTTTTATCCTACTCAAATGAACCTCTTGCTTCCATATTCCACCTCTGTTTTTCATTAAATTCTGTAAGGATGCTTTGCTACTAACTTTCAAATCCCACTTTACAGCTTTTGATGCCTGCATGAACCGTGAGCATTAGGCTGCCGCTGTGCTGCAGCTCTCACGCTGGCTGATCCTGATGGATCGTGTCTTTGAACTCATGCCTGCCAGTGTTTATTTTCTCTGCCTTATCTCTAATGCAGCCTGAGCAGTCTTTGGGATAGGCATCGTTCCTGCCTGTCTGTACAGCGCCTGGCTCCTGATTCTTGGCCATGTGAGTGGGTCAGCACAGCTGCAGCGCAGCCCCTTCTCGTGAGGTTATTCCTCCCTCATGTTGTCCTCCCAAAAAGCCCTGTTGCTGCCTGTGTGGAGTCAGGCACTGATTGCAGTGTACGGAGGAGCCAGCAGGATGCGGAGGTGCTCCTCGTCTCCGAGAGCTTGTAGCCTAGCAAGGCAGATCTGCAGAGCCAACATCTCAAGAGACTCAGAGGTTGATGGCAGCCTTGTCATGCTGCTAATTGCTTTCTCACCAGAAACCACTTAACGTTTGCTTCATGTGTGAGGTTACAAAGAAATATGCCCTGTCAAGTCATTGAGTCTATACCGTTACCTTCTGTGTAATTAGTGAATTACCTTCCTCCTTGCTTTTAGCTAGCAGGGGAGAGGGAGGTGGCTGGGAGAGTATGCGGAGGAAGCATCACCATGACTTTGGCTTGTTCTGATACTCTGACCTTGGCACCTGCTTTTGGCAGCTGCTGGAGGTGAGACAGAGGGTTTGGTGAACTTTTGGTCTGGTGACGGTGTCTTTCTGACCTGGGAGAGGTGGGCTGCTCTGGGCTCTGTGACCGCTGTCCCTTCTGCAGGGACTTGCAGGCGGTGTCCTGTGAGCACCAGCCCCCACTGACTTTCCCGATTGATCTCTCTATGCAGAGAACAGGCCGGCCGCCCCAAGTGCCCGCTGGACCCGTATTTCATCATGCCAGATAAGTGCAAGTGCGTGGACTTCCAGATCCTGAAGCTCCAGGAGTCCCCGGATGCCGTGCCGCATGGGGAGATGCCCCGGCACTTGCAGCTCTACTGCGACAGGTAACAGCAGGGTCCCTGGGCAGGCTGTAGCCATGCTGCCACGTCTCGGGGCGATCTCACGGCATTGCTCTCTGCTCGTTTGCTTCTTCCCACGGCTGGCATTTCTCAGCTGGACTGGGCCACGTGGTGATGAGACTGGCCTCTCATGGGAGCCTCACCAAGCAGGTTCAGGAGCTGTAGGCTGGCTTGTCCTCCCTTGGTGTTTCTTGATTTAGTCCTGACCAGCTCTTCTCTTTTGTTAGCCCCCATTGCTGAGTGCTGGGCCTCTAAATTCTTCTAGGTTTGGCAAGAGAGGGGCTAATGGGTGTCGGTGGGGCCATCCTTTTCCTCATCACCATTCTTTGCTTTCCTCTTCTTCTTCTTAGGTACCTGTGTGACAAAGTCGTCCCAGGGAACAGAGTCACTATCATGGGCATCTACTCCATCAAGAAGTCTGCCCAGAGCAAGAACAAAAGCCGGGACAACGTGGGTGTGGGTATCCGAAGCGCTTACATCCGTGTGGTGGGCATCCAGGTGGATGTGGAGGGCTCAGGTGAGGGCTGCTTTTGGTGCCTGTCTGGTCTGTGTGGATAGCCTGGTGTTGGGAGAACCCCTCCCTGAACAGGGCAGTTCCTCAGCAAGATTTGTACAAAATCACAGCCTGGGTCCTTCTCTTTTGCTTATACAGCAAATGGTTCAATCCAGTCCAGGAGGTTTGGCTTACCCTGAATGCTGCCTATTCAGGTGTCCTGTATGACTTTTTCAGTGATATTAAATGAGGAGGCTTCAGCCTGAGTCCTCCAGGGTATTTAAGTACTTTTGTCTTATTGATCTTAGTGGGAATTCGCTAAGCCATCCCTGAGGATCTGGGCTGAAGTCAGTGGTTAAAATTGAGCTATGTATTTAAAACATGGTTCTGACTGTAATTTCTCCCTCTGGTTCCTTCTAGCTGCTTTGCCCAAGATCCTTGTTTTTTTCTTTCTGTCTCCTTCCTTCACCCAGCCTGGAGGCATAGAGCACGCCTTGCTGGGATAGCAAGTACTTGCTCTTTCCACCCTTTAGACCTGGTGGCATTTGGCATGAGGTGCAAGAAGGTTTTTTGGTGATAGTAGGTGTGAGGTGTATACTGTCTTTTTCTTTAAAACATCCATTTGTTCACTGTTGCTTCATTCTCTTCTTCCCCATGTAGGACACAGTTTTGCTGGCTCAGTGACCCCTCAGGAGGAGGAAGAACTTCGTCGCCTTGCTGCCATGCCCAATATCTATGAGACGATAGCCAAGAGCATCGCACCCTCCATCTATGGCAGCGCTGACATCAAGAAGGCCATTGCTTGCCTCTTGTTTGGAGGCTCTCGCAAGAGGTGGGGAAAAGCCAGCCTGTTGCAACTTGTCAGCAATGCTTTGTTACTGAAATAAAGGCTCACCATCTCTCCACCGTCTTTTCTTCGCACCCTGCTGCTCCAGGCTCCCGGATGGGCTGACCCGCAGAGGAGACATCAACTTACTGATGCTGGGTGACCCTGGTACGGCCAAATCCCAGCTGCTGAAGTTTGTAGAGAAGTGTTCGCCTATCGGGGTAGGTGATTTGAGGTGTCTACTTGCAGTGCAGCTCATTTCTTCCTTCTGCTCCCCAAATAGCACTGAAGACCATGGTCACAGCAGATAACTACCCATGCATCCACAGCTAGACCAGTTGGTGGAGGTGTGAACTGCAACTTCTGGTGCTAGCCTGGAGGAGATGGGGTACAGGACAGGGGATTAGGGAGGGAAGGGGAAGCAGGTAATGTCTTTCATTATGATATGAGCTGGGCTGTTTGCAGACGTCCGAAGACGTGACCGATGCTGATGTTTGTTGTTGAGACTTGATCAGCAGAGAGGCTGGCTGGTCAGGACAAATGAAGCTGACTGCATCTCACGCACGGAGCTCCAGACTGAGCCCAGGCATGAAATTATATTTTCAGCTGTGTTTTCTTGTAACCTCCATTAAAGTCAGCCTCTGACTGCGTTGTTTCCTCAGGGGGAAAACAAAGCTAATGCAGCAACACACCAAACAATGAATCACTCTGTGTTCTGTACTTAATACCTGTATTTGTATGTCTACAAGCCCTCCGGTGCGTCACAACTGCTTAGTCCGAGGCTCGGGACTACTCAGTAATCTTGTTCTGTCTGCAGCAGGTCTGCTTTTGGCATGTGCTGAGGGGTTTTCCCCCAGGGCTTTGCCTTTCCTCCAGCAGCTCTGGCTGTGGCACGGTGGTGTCTTGCTCCCCAGCTGCAGCCTTGGGCTCCTGGGTCCTGTGGTGGCTGACGTGCTGTCCCCTTCCTTGTCCCGCACACCACCAGGTATACACCTCGGGGAAAGGCAGCAGCGCTGCTGGCTTGACGGCCTCAGTCATCCGCGACCCTTCCTCGAGGAGCTTCTTCATGGAGGGAGGAGCCATGGTGCTGGCGGACGGCGGTGTGGTGTGCATTGATGAGTTTGACAAGGTACCGTGGGGCGTGCAGAGCCCAGCGCTGAGCTGAAGTCCACTGGAGGTAACTAACAGTGGCTCTTTGTTTTTTTTTTTTTTTCTTTTTTCCCCTTCCCCCTTGCCTCATTTCTCTCAACTTGGGTGAGAAGATGCGGGAGGATGACCGCGTGGCCATCCACGAGGCCATGGAGCAGCAGACCATCTCCATTGCGAAGGTGAGAAGCCAGCATGTGTTGCCCCAGGGCAGGAGTAAATGGTTAGAGCAGGAGCCTGACTTGCCGACCTCCGTTTCCATGAGAGCCCAGTGGCCAGCTTCCACACATCCTTTGCCAGAGTTGTCCATTTCAGATTTGCTTCTCCAGGCAGTGGTTTTAATGGTTATTGATTTCTCTGATCTGAGACCAGTAGGCCCTGCCTGTGGTCTTTAGATTGTCTTTGCTCAGGTAACATGAACTTCAGCAGGACTGAAGCGAGCTCCCTCTGCTCTGCTTGTCTTCTGTTCCTCTAGATCTAGTAGTTCTGACACCCCTGTGTCACAGCCTGGTGTCATTTCTTTTTCTTCCTCCCTCTCTTCTTCACCCTCTCAAAAAATCTACAGAAATTGCCCGACATCCTGGTGCCAGATCTTCTCTTAAATCAGAGTTTCAATTCATTTCCACTGTTCAACTTCTTTTCTTGTAGCTTCCCTCCCTCCTCTTTGCTCTGGCTCACCCCTGTGCTGTTCAGTCCCTTGTAACAGAACAGCCACCGCAGCTTGTCCTTGCTGGTCACTCTTACTTGCCCCTGCTACCTGCAAAACCACAGAGATTTGCAGTTGCTGATCTCCAGCCATCTCATCCATAAGATCTCCTGCTGCCCTCCCTTTGCAAGACCCTTTTATGTCTCAGGCACACTCTTACAGGTCTTCTTTCCTGCATCGTTTCTGAAAATCTTGTGGCAGCAGTGTCCTGGGCATTTCCCCTCAGGGCTGCCCAGGGGCGCTCAGCCCCAGTTTCTGGCTCCACTTGCAAACTTGAGGGTAGTCTTGTGTGTCCTTACCCTTGACATGAGGTTTTAAATTAAGTTACTTGGTGCTCGAGTCTCAGCAGAAGCCAGTCTTCCTCCAGAAGGACGCACAGGTCCAGCCCCATGCAGCTCCTGTGATGACCCCCTCCAATGTGGAACCGTTACAGAGCAATTGGGTGCCACAATTTGGCTTTATTCAAATGCAAGGGCTTGAGGATGAGTCCTTGCAAACTGCTTTGGAGCTCTTACTGTGAGTTAATAGCCTTCTAGCCCTGCTGTTTTATGGATGTGATCTTGACCCCATCCATTTCTTTTTCATTGCAGGCAGGAATCACAACCACACTGAACTCCCGCTGCTCAGTGCTTGCAGCTGCCAACTCTGTCTTTGGGCGTTGGGACGAGACCAAAGGCGAGGAGAACATTGATTTTATGCCCACCATCCTGTCCCGATTTGACATGATCTTCATTGTCAAGGATGAGCACAACGAGGAGCGAGATATGGTGGGTTTGGGGTGTGCAGGCTCATCTGGGGCCTGTGGTGCTGTCAGTGTAATGGGAGCAGCAGCAAAGGCAGCAGGACAAATACCTGGGAGCTTGCATAGCCGTAGCATGGGGCTGAGAGCCTGGGGAAGAAGCAAAGCAAGGTCTTTGCTTTGTCCCATCCCAGCAAGGCAAGCCTCCAGCCTGGCCCCATGGCTCTTTGCCCGCCACCAGAACTGGGCACAGCTGTTGGGACTGGGTCAGGGGATGCTTTATGCAGCGCCAGCAAAGCTTCATCCCCCTTGGTCCTCTGAAGCAGTGTTACTCTCCTGCCAAGCCTCCACCTTGTGGGGACAGAGCTTCTGAGCAGCTGTGCTCACCGAGCTGCTACCCTGGCCCTGTGATGAGCCGAGCCAAGCTGCTGCCCTGTTTTTTGGGAGGGTGGCATGCTGTGGTTGGGGAAGAGGGAGGTTTTCTGCTGTCTGACTGCCCCCTGCTCTCCTAGACGCTGGCCAAGCACGTGATGTCCTTACACGTGAGCGCCTTGACGCAGACCCAGGCCGTGGAGGGCGAAATCGATCTGAACAAGCTGAAGAAGCTCATCTCCTTCTGCCGGACGTGAGTGAGGGGCGCGACTTCAGCAGTGCCTGGGTCGCAAGGCGCTGCCCCTGCCCGGGGCACCCTCCCGGCAGTGCCACATCCCCTGTCCCCTCTTGCAGGAGGTGTGGCCCTCGGCTGTCGGCAGCAGCGGCGGAGAAGCTGAAGAACCGCTACATCCTGATGCGGACCGGCAGTCGCCAGCACGAGCAGGAGAGCGACCGCCGCTCCAGCATCCCCATCACCATCCGGTGAGCGCCCCGGGGCCTGGCTGTACGTGGGGAGGGGGTGCACTGCCATTCTCCTGGACCCACTGAAACCCTTGGGGTTGGGATTGAGGCACGGTGTCGCCTGGGATAACGCTGTGGGGTTAGCAGTGCTGGGGTTGGGGAGAGCCCTTTGTGAATGGGACAGCACTGGAGGTGCTTTGAGTGGGGTGGGTGGTGGCGGGGGTGTCAGGGGAAGGAGAAGACCCCTTGGAGCCACAGTAGAAAGCAAGGAACGTCTCCATCATTTGCAGGCAGCTGGAGGCCATCGTGCGCATTGCCGAGTCCCTCAGCAAGATGAAGCTGCAGCCCTTTGCCACTGAGGCAGATGTTGAGGAGGCCTTGAGGCTCTTCCAGGTGTCCACGCTTGATGCAGCCATGTCAGGCAGCCTGTCAGGTGAGGATGGATGATGCTGCATTTGCTAAGTTTCCCTAAAGATCTCTGAGTCATGCACATGTGGTGGGAGACATGGGAGACAGGCCCTCTGACTTTGAGGGTGACATCTGGGCGGCACCTCTCCCTCCAGGGGCAGAAGGCTTCACGACGCAGGAGGACCAAGAGATGCTGTCCCGCATTGAGAAGCAGCTCAAGCGCCGCTTTGCCATTGGCTCGCAGGTGTCGGAGCACAGCATCGTCCAGGACTTCATGCGGCAGGTGGGACGGGGGTGAAACCAGGCACCCCAGGCTCCTGCTCTGGGGAAAACAGTTCCCTGAGAGGTGGCTGCAGAGCCTCTTGGTTGTAATTGCTTTTGAAGCTGTTTGTAGGGAGTGATGTGTGATGTGGTTGTGGAGTTTGAGGGGAGTGAGGAGAGAACTTGTTTCTCTGGAGAAGCACTGGGGTTTGGGGCTGTTCAGGTATCCTGCAATACTTGGCAGTAGATTGAAGTCCGACCCTTGAATCCAGAACAATTTGATTTGTGAGACTGGCTGCAGTCAGGCCTGAAATAATGAAATGGGAAAGGAACGGCAGCATCCCCTGCCTTGCAGGGAGGCACAGCCAGGCTTTAGCCATGGCTGCAGGTCCTTGCTGGGCTGCGGTGAGCTTTTCCCTGCCAGCTCTTCTCACCCTGCCCTCTCCCTCTGCAGAAATACCCCGAACATGCCATCTACAAGGTGCTGCAGCTGATGATGCGACGTGGGGAGATCCAGCACCGCATGCAACGCAAAGTCCTCTACCGCATCAAGTGACCCCATATCCCACGCGCAGGAGGGAAGAGACACGGGCTGCTGCCCGACAAGAGCCCTGGGGGGTTGGTGCTGGCAACTGGAAGAAGCTTTTCCTTGGGGAGCCGAACAGCCAGCATCCCCTTCAACCAGGGCTTGGGGCATTTGGGCTTCCCCTTGGATGCTTTGTTGCGGTGTCGCTTCATTGTTTCTTTAAACAACAAAAGCTTTTAGTTTGTATTAAAATAAAAGCTGGTATTGGTACCCTAGGCTTGTTGCCTGAAGGGAGAGAGGAGATGTATGCCCAGCCTTTTGTAGGAGGTATGGGGTGTGGGTTGGAGGGTTTATGACCTGCTCTTTCTTGCGTCAGAGCTGCAGTTTGCTTATCCATCCTTCCCCTCTCAAAGGGCTCCAGGAGGCAAAATGCATCACTCTGGGATGGAAGGGGCTGTGCCAAAGCCTCGCCAAAGCATGGGCAGAGCAGCCCTGAGCCCCTGCTTGCACCAGCTGAGAATGAGGGCAGGAGGCAGCAGCAACAGCAACAGGCTCTGTGCCCTCAGCATCGCTTCTGCCACCTCGCTTGTGTGCTGGCATGAGGGATGTCTCACTCAGCAGGAGCCTTGTCTGGGCTATCTGCACCTTTTCTGGTGTGGGGCAAGGGGTGTGCTTGTGCTGTGCGTGGCAGCTGATCACAGTGCTGCGTTTGGTTTGTGACCTTGCACTGTCAAAACACTGTTTTTGTCGTTTCTAGCTAGCACAGTTCTGAGTATCCAATAGGTGTGCAAAGCCGCTATGCATGCAGGAGAGGCTGCTGCATGGCTGAGAGCGACCTTCAGACTGAGAGGGAGGAAGAAAAAAAAACAGACACCCCAAGAGAGCATGAAATGGGCTTTCTGAGTGGAATAAACGCTCAGGGCCAGCAGAGGGAACTCGAGCCTTGAGGATGCTGGCCTGCCCCCTTCGGGGGCTCAACAGCCTCCTCGTGTGTTTCTGTGTGGGTGTTTGGAGAGGCACGTCGTGCGCTTGGGATGTGGCTGGGGCATCGGGTGTCCCTTCTGAGGCAGTGGCGGCCTTGATGGGGCCAGCTTTGCACTGGAGGAACAGCTTTCTGCTCTCCATCCTCTGTTGTTTTTTTTTTTTTTTTGAATGGGTCTGACTCTTGCAGAAGATGACGGGGGGAGAAGAGTGTGTCCTAAAGGCTCTGAGCAGTGATGGGTCTATGGAAAGCTCATCCTGGCTGTCCCTGTTCCTCACTGCGGGGACGTGGGACACACATCACTCCCAGCCACCTGGGTTTTACCTTGCTTCGCATCCAAGTGCGGCACATGTGGAAGAACGCCTGAGCTTTAATCCCTCAAAGCAGGTTCGCATGGAGGGCATGGGGACGATGCTGTGAGGCAGGAGGACAGAGGGATGGCAGGAGGGGGTGACAACATGGGGGACAGCACATGGGCACAGCCCACGGGTGCTGCTGGGAGTTTCCTGTAGGTGCCAAGCACCTCGTGGGGCTTCTTGGAGCAGTTAACAGCAGGGCAAAAACAGGCACCATTTTCCCTCTGAGAAAAGAGAGGCCTTCTCTCCCCATGCCTTTGTCTTGCGGAGCAGGCAGGGCTGGAGTAGGAGAGGACCGTGACTGCCCTGAGCTCCTGCTCCAGGCAGAGTGCAGGAGGGAGCTGGAGGTGGGAATAACAGGGCCAGATCCTCGCCTGGAGCCCAACGTTCCCTAAACTGCCAGTGTCTGGCTGAAAGCATCCCGCCTCCCTCCCACGTTCCTAGGGCCCTGTTTAAGCACTCGGTGTTGGAGCAGTACGTGGTGGCCCCTCAAAGCAGGGTCAGCATGGCCCCAACGCAACGTAGCATCATGGTTGCTTTCCTGCCATGTGCTGGATGTGGCACGTGCAGCACTGTAGCAGGTGTCCTCTACGCATCTTGCAGCCCCTGCCACCCCTCCCCAGTACTGCTGCCCCTTCCTCAGAGATCATGGCAGTACCAGTCTGTCTATGGACTACTCAGCTGCTGACTTCTAGTGCTGCTCATGAAGCCCGCTGTGGTGCTCACAGGTCTTAAAGGAAGCAGCATCTCAAGGTACATCAAGCTACATTGGGTGTTGGCAGGTGCGGAGGTTGTTTTTTTTTTTTGGGGGGGGGGGGTTGGTTGTTTTCATGTCATGATACGGAGCAGAGGAATATTTCTGTGACGGGGATCAGAATGATTGATCTCTTCGTGCTATGAAATGTGTTGATTATATGGTATGAGGTTATGTAAGTGTACATACAGCTTGAAACAACACTATTTAGTAATTAATGTATGCAGCTCCATCACAAGAAGCAGAGCAGGGATATGTACAACTTTGTCATTATCTTGGAACTCAAGATCACTGGTTAGTAAAGACTTGTTTTGAAATCACACTGCAGATGGAAATATGGGGGGAGGGGGGGAATACCAGTTCTCACTTAGGTAGAGTGGCAATTCTTGGAAGTATCTACCTTGATAAGGGATCAGTGGTCCCCCTGGTGAAGATGACCAGACCTTTCCTCAACTGCTAGCTGCTTGATAAAGTATTGGTCATACTCCACATTCTTCTTGGTCATCCCTGATATTCTGGTGCGCTGAGACTTGGGACACAGTCAGTGAGTGTCCTTAGATGACCAAAACCACTGTTCTCTACTCCAAGGCCAACAGAGAGTGAAACCAGACAAATTTAGCTACCTCATGTCTCAGCTGTGCGGCGTTCCTTCACCTAGCCTACCGAGCTGACTTTGTCCCTTCTTTAACTCAGTGCTGTCACTGGCACAGGAGGCCTCTTCCCCACCACTGGCCTCTCTCCTTGAGAAGTACAGTCGGGTGAGTGTAACCACCCCAAACCAGGCAGCCACCAGGGATGCTCGGGTGCCCTTGGTTCAAAGCTTGGTTTTGCAGCCACCCACTTCTTGTCACAACAAATCAGCCCCGAGGACCTTGCAGATTATGTGTAATCCTGCTTCAGAGCTGTTGACCTGTGCAAGAGGACAGGAGTTTCTCAGTCTAAGGGATCCAATACACCATGCTCTTGCCAGCCTGTTTGGTTCACCATGGGAGTGCCAGATTGGGATTCATCTGACCAAGTGTTGAGAGCTCTGTGGGCAAAGCTCAGGCTGTGTCAGTGCAGGGGAGTGAGCCCCTCCAGACAAGTTTTATCTGAAGTAAATGTTTAAAAGAGGCCGGAGGAGCTGTGCCCTAACAGCATCTGTTTCCTCCCTGTTGACTATGAAAGGAGGCCAGGGCAACCAGATCGGGTGGGTGTTTCTACATCATAGGCATCAAACAGGGGAGGTGTGCAGATCCTCCCTCTCTTGTGCTGCAATGCGGTATCGGAGAAGAGCTTTGCTGAAGGCTTGCTTTGGGCTCCGGACGCTGGGGCAGCTTCGCTAGGCTTGATTCTCTTTCGTCTTGCACTAAGCTAATCAGAACATCTCTGTGGAAATGTCGGTGGAGCTCCACTAGTGTAAAATCCAGCAAAGCTGAGTCATCACATCTGCACTGCTCAGATCTGTTCCATCTCCATGTAAGACAAGAGCTGTTGCAATGCAGCAACATAACCTCTGAGCGTATTGTGAGTGTCACTTCTTCCATAAAATAAAACAAAACCAAACTGCAGAGTCCTAAGGGCTGTTGCTCAAGGATGCAAGATAAAGAATGGCAAGCAGAATATGCTGATATGGGCAATGTGAGAAGTGATCTGACCTGGTCCATCAAGCATCGACCTCAGACAAGGGAAACTAGAGTTCCTTCCCCATTTCCACTACTGACTTATTGGGCTGATTCAGTAAGCAACTTCATCTCCTTGTCTGTCTGGGATAATAACCTTTTTGGAGCACAGACCATCTCTTACCACATTTCTGTGGGGTGTCTGGCACAATGGCAGACCAATCCCAGTGGCAAGAGTCTACCCTCTGACATAAATAGTGTTAACACATGCTAGGGGCTCTCCAGCCCTTGCCAGGCTGAGAACTGGTCTCCTGGAGGCAGAGAAATTCCTGTGCTTTGCTCTGGACAGTGCCAACAAAGACCAAGAGACAATGGGAGAACTCTCTGGCAGGGAGACTGCGGTGCAGCAATGCCATACTTTGGCACAGGGCAGGTCTCATGCCACAGCCAAGAGCAGGTCCTCCATGCTGCATTTCCCATGCCACTGGACACCCTGGCCTCTTCCAAGCACTGTACCCAGCTGTGTGACCTCATAGAGATGTGCCATTCCCCATTACATCACCTCCTGGAAAGAGTGTCCCGGGGAGTGTCTCACACTGAGTTTCAGTCCCATTTGGAGATTTGAATAAGCCTCTTATCCCCTAAAGCTGGTCTGGGTTCCCTCAAAAACCCCAAACCATTCATCTTCCCACAGCTGTGATGTACAAGTGCCTGCTACTGCTCTTCATCCCATTTTGCCCATCCCTTTGCAACAGATCCCTGCTCCTTCCTGCACACCTCTGCTCCAGGTCTCTCCCAGCAATGCCAGTTAGTCCATTTTCTCCTCCTCCACCCCACTGCATGCCTCATGCCTGCTCTTTCTTTTCCTCTACATGGCCACCCACCCTATTCACCTTTCTGGCTGTTGTAATCCGTCCCTAGCCACCTTGCAGAGCTCCCAGTGCAAGTCTTCTGCTTCTGTTTTCAGGTCTGCCGGCTTCAAAGGCTGGCAGGACACTGGAGTATACCGTTCTGGATCAGCTCTCTGGGCTTTCTGGTAGAAACGGGACACCAAGGGACACACATCAGAGGATGTCCCCTGTATCATCTGCTGTTTCTTGGCCATTGCTTTCCTCCTGCCCTTCAGCTTTCATCCGGACGAGCTGTTCCACATTCTCTCCCTGGTCTTGATCTTTATGTCATCTCACCACCCCTATTTGTTTCTAATCTTTTTATTTTTTCTTTTCTCTGACTCCTGTGTGGGCAATTTGGCAAGAAAGCATACAGAGCTCTGGCCAGAAAGACCAGGAAATACTGGTTTATGTGCCTTTTGCACCACAAAATTTTGGGCCCTCAGAATGAAAGCAGGAGCCTTATCTGCCTGTCTTGATCAAAGTACCCGTGAAATACTTGCTCAGTGGAAAGCAGGTCTATCCACAGCTGGCCACATGCTGTGCGCTCATCAGCATCCAGTACCTCTGCGGTATAAATAGGCATCTATAAATAGATGTGTAGGCATCTTTCCTGTCTGGAAACCTTCCCCTGATGGGACCTGTCAAGTCTCAAGCTGCACCTGGTACTTCGTGGGCTCTGTCACAACTGATCTTGAAGATGAACTTCCATATGTCACTAGAACTAAGGAGTTAAACGCACACGGCTCAATATATTTTTAAGTCTTTTAGAGCAACTGTTGATGGGTCATCTAGCATACAGGCGATATCACTGTCCTAGACCATCGTGCCAGAATAAGGAGCACATTTGAGATTCAGTTATCTTGTGTTTGGTATTGAAGGTCTGATCAGGATGCCGTGCCCAAATGGAGTGAAAGAGGCTGCCACCAATCTGGAAGGTTTGTCATCTGTATGGGCCCAGCAGGCGAAGGGTGCTGGCCTGGGCTGTGGAGAACTGAAGGGCACGAAGAGGGGAACAGCTTGCCTAGTGCCACATGGTTCTCACAAACTGGTCAGTGGCAGAGTCCTGTGTACAAGTCCAGATCTTTTGGCAGCAGAATTGTTGTTACAGGGGAAACACAATGCCTGATTTACCTGGCTTCTCCTGAATCAGGCAATTAAAATATCATGGTTTCCACAGCAACATTGCTACCACCACGCTGTACCAACGTCATTTTACTGTACTGTGTTCGGGTGCAGATGCAACTTACAGTAATAGATGGATCACATGGAAAGATGGTGAAGCTTCCCCGGTATTGAGATGAACTGAAACTTGAGGTGTTGAGTGCAGAAGGCTCCTTTAGGACCAGCTCACCTGACTTCCTGCAAGATACAAACCCTAGAGGCCTGGCCAAGGAGTCCAGAAATTTCAGAGCACTCCATGGGCAAATGCAAATTCTCACTGGCTGCCTTCATCTGAAATATAATCTCCTTAGTTTGCCTTCCAAGAAGGTGAAAAATAAAGACTCTGAAATAGCCAATAAAAGCTGATGACAAAGTTGCTCAGAGTTTTCCTTGGTGAACATCACCTACTGGCAGGAAGGCAAAGTGCAGAAGTATGCGTATTTGTGGCCAGGTCCACAGAACACAACCACGTATGGTCATGCAGAATCAGAAAAGACAGATCCACACCTGTATTTCATGTGATCTGGCAGGCATATTGCTGCGGTGACTCTCCATGGCATGCTATCTGACCTCAGTGGAGAAACCAGGACTTCTGCTCTTTTGTCTTTTACACTGAAGAAAAGGGTAACATTAGGTCAGAGGACCAGCTCAGAGGAAGAAGCCCAGCATTTAAGTCCCTGCTCTATGAGAAAAAACAGAAAACCTATTTGTTCATGACTCTTGCTGCATGCCACAAACCAAGAGACACAAAACTTACAGTTGTGACCCCTTCACCTTTCTTGCTCCTCAGAGGATAAAATGGTTTCCTGTTTATTCCAATGGGCAGCTGTTGTATCCACAGAGGAGAGCAGCATTCATGGTTAACATGGCTGAGGTCCAGATACATTTTGCAGAAGTTGCTTGTTTGTTTGCTGGGCCATTCAGCAGCTGAAAGTCATGCCTTTAGGAGTAGGAGACTCCCAGGCAATTCTCAGATGCCTGAACGTGAGAGAGGACTCAATCTCCCCACACTGGTATGACCAAGCAGGGAAGAGGTCCTGAGGGTTTCCTCAGCCCCTGCAGCAAATGTTGTGTGATGGAGTATGTCAGGAGCTATAGGGTCTCCCTCTCCTTCTGCACCTGGTGCAGCTGTGCTCCAGGGATGTTCTGCAACACCCATGGGAGAGCACAGTGCACTGTTCCAGGATCTCATAACCTTGGCCAAAGCTGCTAGTGATGAGCTGGAGTGCCCAAACCAGTGAGACATCCAGGACTGGTGAGGGAAACTCTCTATGGTCAAGTTCTCTTGTGCCTGGGCAAGAGAAGTCTGTGGACATGGGCAGTCCCTGGAAATCATCAGAGAAATATTATCACCATGGAAGTCCCTCCTCAGGCTGCCTTTGCGGTCACTTAGAAGAAGAGGTCCCAGGATGCAGAGGATACACCCCTGGGGAGTTCCCTGCCAGATGTACAGTGGCTATAGGCCATCAACACAGAAGAGGCAGTTAAAATTCAATACCCTTGGGCAAGAAGCATCAAAGACAAATAAATGCAGGAGAAAGACAAAGCCTGCTGCCTCTCGTATCCGTATGTTTCACTTTTGACATCAAGAGTACTTCTCATGTTTGCTTACCATTTTTGCTTCTGCCTGGCAGGGCTGTGTAGGCTGTTTATGTTTTTAAATGCCACAATGACCCAGATTCAAAACAGGCAGGTGGTGATCCAGGCAGCGGGTTTGTATTTGACTCTGCTTATGTAGTTAGCTATGAATTGCTGAAATGGAAAGAAATCAAAACCTAATCTCCAGTGACCCGTACACGGGCATCAGTCATCATTATTCTGGAACTGGGGCACTGAGACATGGGCTGCAAAGTGGAGACATGGTGAGTGAGCCCAATGAATCAGCCATGCCCTCTGGAAAAGATATAGCTGGTACCAACCCTGTATGTACTCACTGGCCTTGCTTTTCAGCAGCACCTACCGTGTGCATCTGCAGGCTGGGAAAGGTGCTGGCTTACAGGCAGTGCATGAACTGAGGGCTTTGGAGAACCCCTATTGAAGTGATAATTTATTTTTAGCATGTAAGCCACCTGCTTATTAAGCAAGAAAGGATGCAAAGGGTTCTGTTCTGGGCCCCACAGCAGGAGGTAGGTGAACTCTGTACAGCAAAGATTACTCGTGGGTAAGGTCTTCTCATCTGCTCTGACACCTGCCTGTACCCTCTATCTGTAACGTTTCCATCCAGCTCCAAAGGCCTGCCAACAGAGGAGGCAGTGGATGAGAGAACATTCTATACCTCTCTTTTATACATGCCTGACCTTAATGTGCTTCACATTGCTCTAAATGATTATTTTCTTGCCAGCTTCTCTGATTTTTCTGGCCACTTTTGTGGGCTCCTTCATGTGTCAGTGACAACAGAGCAAAGGACCATTGATGCAGTTGGAGGCTGCCCAGATTGCGCGTGAGAGAAGGACCTGGGGTGCTTGTGGAGGCAAGGGAAATACAGGGCTAATAGGAGCTGCAGGAGGGGAGATCTTGTGTAAAGCTTGCCTGTGCAATCTCACTCCTCAGTCCTAAACTGTTTCCTAGTCTCAGCAGTGACTTGGCACCTTGCTGTCAGTCGCACATCTATCCATGCAAACCCTTTGGTGGTACAGAGGTCTGTCCATCCCTCCTGCAGAGCAGGGTGGTGGGGCACAGGAAACCAGCATGTCTTTGCCCAAGTTGCACAAGAGGTAACAGCAAAGCACGACAGGTGAACTACAGCTCCTTTGGTTCCAGGCTCTGCCCGTGGGGATTTTCTTCATCCTAGAGATGCCACATCTGCAGTATTTTTCAATCCTCCTGAGCTCTCCCCTGGTCTTTAAGAGGCAGAGGAATGTGTGCAATGACTTTTCACCTTCATGATACCCCACTTTTTCTGTTGTTAGCTCTTTTTTCTCCTTAGCTTCCTTCCATCTCCAGCCCCCCTCCACATGTACTGAATTGCAGTCCTCTGTGGGGAACACCTCTGCTCCTCAAGAGGCCAGTGACACAGTGAATAAAGCTGCTTTGAAGAGTTTTGCCTGGCTGATCTGCATTTGCTGCTGCTTCATGTCTCCTCAGCAACTTTAATGAAATGAAAGCTACTTTTCCTGCGTGTGCCATTCATACCAATTTGTGACAGTGTAGTCTTCTCAGTACTGGTTTCCCAGGTTCCACTTTCGGTCCCTGCATCAGCAGCACCTGTCAGCCACACACACCTCCATGCTATCATCCTATTGTCATCTCTTGCCTGTTTTCATCATTTCTTGTACCCCTTATCCTGCTTCCATTCCTGTGGCATGTGCATGGCCTCATCCTGTGCATTTCCTCATCACTCACTTGGCCACCCCCTGCGGGGCCTCCTCCACTACTCGTTTTTCAGTTTCAAGAAGAGTGTGGATCAGGGCCCCATTGCTTGGGAAGAAAGGAGTCCCTCCTTCAGTGCATTTCAGGCCAAATACATTGACAAATAACAGAGGTGAGGACTGTAATGTGTTAGCTAGAGAAAAAGTGATTGCAGTGCTTCTCTGCAGAAGGTAAATGGGTTTCTATTTAAGCGTAAGTTAAATATCAGAGGAATGATGATCTTACAAATGAAACACAACACCTCCAGGGGCTTATTCCTACATGAGCCACTAATTTACTGTGTGACCTTCAACAGTTCATTCAAACTCTCTCTGCCTCAGTCACTTTTTGTGTCAAACCAGCCCAGTGACAAATTCCTTCCTTGTGGAGGTCTCGTAAGGACTATGCATCTCCATAAGATCCTCAAGGGATACATCAGAGGCAAGGCGTTACTTCACCGAGACCGCATTTAATATTCCCACTGATGTAATGCGGCACATTAGCTCGCCTGTGCTAAGCCTGGAGCCTCCCACTCGGAGCCCATCCCACCTGCCTTGTGCGAAGGCGTGTGTTGCCCCTCTGTAGCCACTTCTCAGCACTGTTCCTTCCTGTCGCCCTGCTTTCCTGATATCTTTTTAGCCTCCCTAACACCTCCTCCCTTTCTGTGGCATGCCGGTCTTCAAAGAACAGCCCTTGCCTCGGCACAGATGGGCACAGCCAATCACTTCCCTTCAAAGGAGATGTTGCCTCAGCAACCAAAGTTTTGAAGTCAGGCAAAGTTCTGAAAAAAAAAAGAAAAAACAACAAAACCCAACAATTGTGATGGGAAATGACACTTGGGAACAAATGTACGATGTTGCCATGGCAGCCTGAATACTTGCATGGAACTTGGTGTTTTGAAAATATAAAAAGACTGTGCTTCAAGTGAGTCCAACTAACTTAATGCCTTTGTCAGGTAGCTGCACAATGCCAAGTGTCTGGTGTTTATATTTTATACCTGGCGTGCGAGTGACTCTATTGCTTCTGAAATGGGAGCGGCTTCTGCTTTCAATTCGACAGAAGACTACTTCAGACTGCAGGCTTTGCTGGGTTGCCTGGTCTGGTATTGATCTGTTGGGGTTATTTCTGTCGTTTGAAGTCCATCAGTTCTTGGTTGTCTTGGTTTCCATGTCTGTGCTTTAGCTGTTATTTCATTTAATGCACCTTTACCCAACAACGTCTGGGCAAAAAAACAGCAGGTGAATTGTTCAAAAACATGGATTTTCTTCCTAGTCCCACAAAAATCCATGCCTTGCCTCTGAGCCATGATATGTGTGAGAAGCTTTCAGGGGCCACAATCTGCTTCATTCAGCTCTGAGAGCTGAACCAGAAGTGATTTTTCTCCATCAGGTAAGTTTCTTCCCCTAATTGTAGTGAGGAAGAGGAATAAGTAGCCTAGACTGTATTCCAGTGCCTGTTGGATGGACTGTCTTTGCAAATCCAAAGGAGGGAACCAAGATGACCTGAAGTCCTGCAAATCTGGAAGACCATGCAGATCTGGAATTCATCACCATTCTCTCTAGAAAGGCCTGAATCTCTTGGCATTTGGCTTCTACTTAGTAGGGCTCCCTATGGCCTGGGAAGCTGGAAAGTGCAGAAAGAGAGAGGGAAACTGAATTGTCATCATCTCTTGCTATTATTCTTCACTGCTGCAGGGAGCCAGTCCTCTGGTAAAAGCAGTGCGGGTAGGAAAAGGTCTGCGTGATGCAGAACCAGAAAAGGGCTGATATGATGTGGACCAGCCACTGCTCCAATGCTGAGAAGTTTAAATCCTAAATGACTCACAGGAAAGGAGGGTTTCTCAGTATCTAACTGGGAAACAACCTGGGACCCTGACACCGTATTTTGTTCCTTGCTGGTAGACCCTTACTGAGAACTGGGGACGGGGACGGTGCTCCCAGCAGGGCAAATGTCTTTGGCAGAGTCAACCCTCTGCTGTCAGCTGGAAAGCAGCCTGGTTGAGGACTCACCGTGCTGTGGGTGCAGAGAGGCCAGTGATGGACTACTGTGTGCCAGCCCTGGTTGGGTATGTGCACAGAGTGCCATGCCATGAGGACTTCCCACTCTAGGCTGGACCACAGCACAGAGGTTACATTCCACTGTCATCAGTGAGGTCTTTTTGTTTTCCCTTGTCCACTGGAGGGTATGTTTCTATTGCCAAATCCGCCCTTGCGTTGCATCATCTGTAGTTCTGCTTTATCTGCATTAGCCTCCTCCCCGTTGCCCTGGGTGGTCCAGTGTTGGCTGCTGTTACTTGTAGGCTGTGAGGGGGGAATCTAATTTAAAGAGACTGTGGAAGGAGCATCAGAAGGCCAATAAGGGAGTGGGGATTTCTGTGCTCCTTGGCAGGAGCTCAAGCCATGTACCCAAGGCCTGTATCTCCTGGGCTCTCTTCCCCAGGCCACCTCAGTGAAATTCCCACTCCCCTGGTCCACACGCACATCTCACTCCAAACTGCTCCTCTCCAATTAGAGCATTAAGGAGACAGTTTATGTCAAGCACTTTGGAGAGGATGTCTCTGTTCTTAATTTAATTACTTGGTGTTACAAAGGTTTCTAGTCTCTCTTTCCCCCTTGACAGTTTTATTATGGAAATATTTTTTACTCTGGGCTCTCTCCTTTGTGTTTTTTGTATGGCGTTTACAATAGGGGCTTCTCAGTGCTTGTTTTCAAGTAGCTCAAATGAGAGATTGGTTTCAGACAAAATACGCAGCTGGCTCTGAGGAGAGCAACAGAGAAATGCCGACTGTTTCACAAAGACACACTATGCTCAGCTCCAGCGCCCCAGTATCCAGTCCCCACACCTTTCTTTTCTTCTCTTGGCCTTGACGTCTGCAGCAGACTCAAGGGAGAGGACCAGCCTCATGCTCTGTGCCAGGTTTCTCTTTGTAGCCGTGCCCTCCCCACGCCATTTGGAACCTTGGGGCTATGAGCTTCATCCCTCGTGGGAATGCCCTGTGGTATGAGTCTGGATCTGTGCCCTGCGGGCTTCTCCAGAGCCGTACCCAACAGTGCTGCAGTATGCTGAGCCTCCTCCTAGCAATACCTGGCTGCTGGCGGGGAGGACACGTCAGCTTCCAGAGCTGTGCTGCTCTGCCTAGTTTCTGCTTCTTATCTACTGTTTGTACAGAGCCATGCAAATGGGCTGAACGACATGGTACTTACTGGGCAGGTGACGACGTGCTCCAGGGGAGGGTAGGAGAAGAAATTGAAAGGATGTGAGGTCACTTTAAATATTTACTTGAAATGGAGCCCTTGATCTGAGCTTGTTTGATGCCCATGGCAGTTTTTCTGGAGATTAATTCCACAGTTGCACCCTAAAAACTGTATGAAATCCATAATCACCAGCACGTTTGGGACAGTGCCAGTTTACAAGAAGAACGCTCACTTATGCTCAAGCCTACAGCAATTCTATTCAGGAGGTTTATTTTGTACTATAAGGGTGAAATATGTTTCTGAGACCCATACTTTACAGATTTAGAGGGGCAGAAACCTCTTCTCAATCTACAGAAGAAAAAAAGGAAAAGCCTACCTCTGGCAAACATCATTTACTGAAATTAAAGTATAGCTCTGTCCATGATTCTGCCCACCACTTTTTGTTATTTTACATGGAACAGGTTTGTATAAGAACATCACAATCACCAAATGAAGGACAGGGCATTAAAAGTAGATGGTGTGTACCCTGGCCTGAGCAGGTCACCCTGCCCCAGCAGTGGAAGCTTTCAGGGAGTAGGATTCATGCGGGGCTTTCAGATAAGGAGTGAAAGTCAATTTCGTGTTAGTGTTTTTCCTGAGGTTGTAGTTTCTCTCTGGATTAATAGGGATGAGTAAAGCTGGATTGGTGGGAATGAAGCAGAAATGGTTTCCTAGAAAAGTCCCAGTGGATCTGTGGTGGTTGGTTTGCTAATACTTTACTGTTCAGAGTTGAGTCATTCTGTCCAGAGTGGACCTGATCAGCAGTGGCAGAGTCTGTCTTGCAGGACAGAGCCTGGTGACGTGGATTTTTCCAAGATGATGAAGATGGCCACGTGCCATTACCTTCAACAGTTCCTCACAGGACCTGGAAGCAAGGCTTTTGCAGGTAGGAAGTGTTGTGTGACTATGCAGTTGCCTGCAGTTTTGGTACATTGGTTCTCTGGTTGGGGTTTGATGCATCTAACATGTGCAAGAGTGCATGTGTGTGCATACGTGCACTCATTTTTAAGTCATAAATCACCATGCCCCTCAGCCAAAGGAAACTGTAGCTCTTCGTTCCCAAAGACCCCTGAGAACTGCCAGCTGAAAACACTACCAGCATAAATAACCATGGAGACTTTCAATTTCCCACATCCCAAAATAGGAAAATGGCTTTAATTTCTCACCATAATTATTTTATTTTTTATTATTTATTTATTTATTTATTTATTTATTTATTTATTGAAAGGGCCCTTGGCTGAATGAATCCCCAGGGCTTTCTGGTCTCAGCAGCTGGTACAAATCTTTATTTATAGTGTGTGTACAGATGTGCAGAACCAGCTGTCAGCCAGCCCACAGGCTTCTGCAACTCCTGGACTGCTGCTAAGCTAGAACTATAGAAATTAATTATAAAGTCAGGGAAGGCGGAGAAGGAGGCTGAAGGTCACACCAGATTTTGGCACCTGTGGGACAGAGGGGAGACTGGCATGGCTGATAGCGCCAAAAAGAAGGAGGAAGGGCAGATGAGGGAGGAGACATTAGGTGTTTGTTAGCGGTTGCCAAAAATTATGCAGAAGGAAATACGAGAAAGGTCATAGGAAACCTCAGTCGAGGAGGAAGATCAGGAAAAGGACATTGCAGAGCTGTCAGAGCAAAAGGTGGTAGATAAGGGGACAAGACCAGGGTTGTAGTGGGTAAGCAGCCAGTGCAGGCAGCTTTGGAGCTACAGGTTGCAGACCGCCTTGGAGCAGCAGGAGGTATCTGGTAGGGCTTGGTGCTCTGGCTGGGGAGGAAAAACCAGAAGATATAAGCGGTGACAGAGCAGTGTGAGAAGGGTTGGGTTGGGGCCAAACACAGCTTGCAACCACTATAAGAAATGTCGCTGCACGCTCACAGTAAACAGATGCCAGCTGTTGGCCAGCCACATGGTTGGCCAAGTTAGAAAATGTGCCAGCACGCACCATGATAAGCATGCCCCTGAACAACATGCTTTGTCCCTGGCCTCCTCTACATCACTGGGGTCCACAGTCCTTAAACATAGGGCCACTCTGGTTACCAGGATATATGGGCTGCCCCTGGACATTTGCTCTCCATCTGAAACCTATCTGTCCTCCAGCAAGGCAGGATGCAATATCCATGAGGTAGTAGGGCTAGATACAGAACAGCTCCTTGCATCTGGGGCAAAGCCTTTATGGGACCCAGGAGAGCAAAGGCTGCAGTCCTGCTTCTTGCTTATGTTCCTGAGGGCCTCTCATTTGGCACTGCACTGATCTGCACTCCATTTGCAACCATGTGCTAGTGGCCAGTGTGAGATGCAATGGTAAAATGGGGTTTCCAGCAACCGTTTCCTCAACAAAGCTTTCGTCCCAGAAGAGGGGAAGGCCAGCATCTCCTCTTGGGACTGGCTTGCGTCCAGCCCTGAGCCCAGAAGCACTGTTGCTGTGCAGAGGTGCTGGCACTATAGCTCTCCGCATCCAGGAGAACTTGCGGAACACAGCAGAAAAAGACAGAGGTGTGTTGATGAAGTTAACATGCAGGAACACCTGAAATCAGAAGGGAGGAGGGAAGCATTATCACTAAGTACCTAGGCCATCAGGATGGACCTGGAGTACAGCAGAGTGCAACAAGCAACGACAGATATACTGAAATAAATGATTCAGAAAAAGGTCAGTCATACTTGATTTGCCAGAGCCAATTTGTAGGCTGTGACACACAGCAGTGACCACTTTTAGTTGATTCGTTTTGAGGCAACTGTGAATTTATTGTCTTGGGAACCATTGCCCTGAGAGGCTTTCAGGCAGTGACGTCTAACTGTCAGGAGAGTGGATTTCAGTGCAAGTGGGACAGAGGAAGCACAGGCAGGGGCCTTTGCATTGTTGGTAGGTGACCCTGGCTAGCAAATGAAAAATTTCACTGAATTAAAAAATAATAATATTTTTTTTTCAAACCTTCACATTCTTAATCTTCACTTCACCACAGAGAAAAGAAAAATGCTGGGATTTCAGGAAAAAAAAAATCCCTTTGTAATTTTCAATACCACATTTTCTACCAAAACCAGGAATGAAAATTGGTGAAGATGGTTATTCATCTTGGCAGGAAGAAAACAGATAATGTTTAAGCTTTTTTAAGGAAAATTGAGATGGCTTTTCACAACAGTGTTTTGCCATGTCATGTCCCAGGTCTCTCTCAGCTTGTACAGAGGGTCATTCCATGAAGGCCCCCTCAGGACACCCTTTGGTAACAACATCTTCTCAGTAGGGTCTTCCCAGGACAACCCAGATAACAGAACAAAACATTTCTTCTTCTAAAAACAGCCCTCAGACAGTCTCTGGGCACCCTCAGCCTGGTTATATAAGTGGCTTTTGAGTACATAACGTGGTTTGGTCATTGCAAACTCCCATCCTTAAAAAAATTTACGTTGGGGCTTCATGGGGAGTGTTTACTCCTGCTTCCCTGAGTTCCAGCCGTCAAACAAATGGGTTTTGCTTAATGAAAAGCACTCTGCAGAACAGCTCCCTTAGCTGGGAGATAGGGGGTGAGGAAAGGAAATAAATAGGGAAAGAAAAGATGTATTTCTTCTTCTCTTTGAACTGCAGATTTGTGACAAGATCCCCTATTCCACAAATTTGTTATACACTGAGTTGTTTGACTGCAGAGTTAAAATCCATAAAACAAACTAATTCATTTTAAGCTTCCCACATGGATCTCTAAAAGAACAAGATATTCCTTGTGTACTGCAGCACAATGGGAAGTCTTTTGTTATTATTTTTTTTTTTTTTTAATTTCTTACCCTAACTGGGTGGGATGTGTCTCTGAAGTTTATTATACCTCTTTCTTGTCTGAGCAGGACTCCCTGCTTCATTGTAGAGAATAAGTCCAGTTGAGAGGAGCTGGTACCTTTAGGGAAAAGGGTCATGTTACTGGACTGCAGAAAACCCAGATTTAGCAGAGGGATGGTTAACATCACAGCTGACCCTCTAAATGAATGTTCTCAAATATAAATCTCAGTGATTTTAAAAAGACACAGATCTTTACTATTAAATGGAGTCGAACTGTTTAGGAAACGTTCTGAAGATTAATGTTGATATGTAGCAGCCTCCAGACAATGGTTCCCAGCCGTTTTTGCTGGCCCGTTGTGTTAGCTCTGGCTCTAGGAACAGTACTGCTCATACAACAGCCTCAGCACAGCCATACTTACAGAATAGTGTTGTTTGAGGTCCTACATCCTGAAGGCATGAGAGCAATTACTGGTTAAAACTACATAAGCTGTTTAAGAGTGGTTGCATTCAAAGAAGTGAGCTGCAAGACGAAAAGAACACCTCTTGGCAGACCCATATTTCTCCCTCTATGCATCTGATGCAGTGACAGAAATGAGAGTCAGTGTTTCCAAAGCAAGTTCACGTTATTTTTGTCAGAAGAGTTTATGTAAGATTGCACCAATAGCCATAGTGGTGCAAACCAAAGGCCCAGCTTTTCTTTACCTTTTCCAGTGGACAGGTTTACATGCACAGAGGGAAGAATAGAAAATGTAGAGTATATCATGAATGCTGTTGCACAACAAGAACCCTGTCAAAAATCGGTGGTTATGGGAATTGCTGAGCTGAGAGATGCTTCTGGGTGGCTACATTTAATAAACCCTGGAGAACCCAGCTATAGCTTTACAACACCTCAGCAAGAAGTTCCACTGTGCAATAATGAGCATTTTTTTGCCAAGATTCAGAGAGTTCTTATTGCTGTCATTTTAACTATGATTTTATACTTGACAGTCTTGAAAACATTGTAAAACTATAGGAGAGTGACCTGCATGCAGTTCGCATGTGTCAGATTGTGAACTGAATTCAGCATTCCAGCTTAGACACTTTATTGCTGCAGAGAGAAATATTCCAGGCTGAGTTACCACCCAGCAGCCTGGTGATGAGCAAAAAAAACTCCCAGACATCAAGGAAACATAGAAAGCAAACAACTCCAAATCCTGTTATTATTACTTATAACTTTGAATATTTCATTCCTAAGAAAAAACACGCAAAGATATTTTCATAGGATGGCTTGCACAGCATGTCAGTTCTTAAATTTATTACCAAAAAAAGTGTTTCTTGGTGTTTCTGAAGTGTTTTTCTTAAATCCAGGTAACATATAGGATTTTCAAGTGGTCTTAAACATTTATTTGGCCAGTGAGTGTGTGGGATGCCAGTGTTCTGGAGCCAAATGACATTCCTACAGCTTTGCCTGGTACTGAGCTTAGCCATGCATGCAGGTGAAGGCAACTGTGGAACTTTCATCTTATGAAAATGTTCCTAGAGTGATGGAAGAGAGAGCTTTAAACAGTGTTCAGAAAAGACGGTCATGTGGGAATGAAAAGTTTCACATGATAAGCAAAATCAAAATAATAAACCAAACATTAGAAATGAACAAAACAACAGAAAGAAAAACAAGAAATATTTTGAAATGAATCAGTGCATCCTCATGGAGATGCCCTTTATACAATCTAATGCCATTGGGTTTGCTCTTTACTCACCATTTAAGGAGCTCCTTGCATTATCTGTGCATCATTGCAACATTGATCCTAGTATGCAATGAGTAATTGTGTTTGCTTCCAGTGAAAAGCTCCGGCCCCCTAGCTTGGTTACTATAGCCTTGTTCTTGTAACCACTCTTGAGATGGTGCCTGATATTGTTCCACTTATTCATTAATAACATGTGTTGTGGCTTCTTCTGATGTAAATATTAGCCAGGCTTTCATGAAGTTTTTAATAAACTTCTCCACCACTGCATACATTAAAATGAAAAATTATTGATGACCCCTTTTGCAAACCATTAATGATGACACGCAATTTGGCTGATGAATCACAAGTTTGCTGTAGATTTAGGCTATGTTTGTGTCCGTCTCAGTGGAGTCTGTCCCCTTCTTCTCCATGGTAACTGCTCTGCCTCTGACATCACTAGCCAAAATAGAGCATGGAGGTTATAAAATCCTGAGGGGCTGTGGGAAGGGGAACGGTAGAGACAGAATGAAAATACAATTCAATAAAGGAAACTTCTTAACGCTTAAGGCACTGGACAGTGTCAGGCAAGGGATGTCTGAAATCTGAGAAATGGAGACATCAACATTACAGAGCTGGAAATTTGGGTATGGTTATTGGGAATAACTTGGAGAGCAAAACAATCTGTGACTCCTTTTTGGAGCGAGCCATGACGCATTCGATCCATATGATTTTCTTTCTTGGCATCAGAAATCCTCTCCATCACAATGAGAGTAGAGGGCCCCATGCTGGGAGTCAAGAAACCTCTTTGGCAACTCAAGACAAGACAAGCCCAGAAATCTTAGAGTAAGTGTACTGAAGCAGATATCAGTACTACTTAATTTTTATCATGAATCCTGCTATCTGGGATACTGCTTTTCTAAAGCTCAGACACCAGAAACCAGGAGCTAGATGACCATCTCAACTTCGATTAAAAAAAAAAAAAATAAGAAAAAGAAACAGACTTTTTGTGTTAGATAGGAGAGACAAATACGACAAAGAAAGACCGTCTTACCTTGCCAGTTCAAAATCAGAAGGGGAATAAAAGGAACCCAAATACTCCCTGCCATTGCATTTCTTGGTTCAAAGTCAGTACTGCAGTTTGGATGCCACTGGGCGACAGGAGAGCTTAGAACATGTAATTCGGGGTGGACAGCAGGGGAAGAGAGTGGGTACAGGGAAAAGTCAAGAAGATAGGAGGATGTTTAGGCTCATCTCTGCTTACTTTAACAAGGCTGTCGGTCTGGGGAGGGTTAAATGTTTCCAGGGGAATGGAAACTCAGTTCCAGCTTTGTCAGAGTTCTGACGTGTCAACACATATAAAATAAACAGACGTGGAGCTCTAAGATAATGCACATGCACCAGGTCTGTGCAATGTCGGGATCATTTTGGTTCACTTCACAAAACTATTATGCCTTTTTGACTTGCACAGTAAGCCAATTTTAAATGTCCTGTGGACTGTTTCATTTAGGAGAAAAAAAGCTAATAATGGAGCCCTGTATTTCCTTACTACAGCCCTGCTTTATTTACAAAGAAGGTACATGAAACCCTGTGTCCTTGGACAAAACAGGAATGAAACAGCAGGAAATAGTTCCTTTGTTCACAATTCTGAGCTAGCATTTAGTCCAAAATCTTTTTCTCTATGTTCTTTCATTCTTGTGTCTTCCCTTAGTGCTAGCTGTTTTTTCATAAACCAGGTGTAAGTAGAGGTTTTGTTTATTTTTACTTTTTTTTTTAAAAAAAAAAGAAAATGTCTTCTAGGAAATTTAGGAAGCAAGCTGTCCTATGAACAGCAGAAAGAATGTAATAAGAGTTCCTATAAATTTGTACCCACTTTCCACTCAGAGCCCAGACAACATAGAGACTGATCATCTGGCTGATATCTACTTGCAGTTTGACTTGACAGCATACCAAACTGGAAAAATAACTGTTAAATGCACACAATGGCCTTTTCCTCAGCAAGTTCCTAGCTTGGCAGTCTTTGTCTGGTCACTGAGTTTCATGAAACTTGGAGGCATTTGTTGTCTTTGTGACTTTCACTGTAGAAAGTAAAGAGAATGCTGGACAAACAGCCTTGTCTTACGTCTTATTTCCTTAGGACAGACGGATGAAAAAAATAAAACCACTTTTTTTTTTATTTTATTTAAATGTGCTAAAAAAAGCAAACAAAGAAACAATGGAGAAGGGAAGAGAGAAAGGGAGGGACAAATATGGGAAATGAAGGAAAAACTACATTTGAAATCAACAAGAGAAGTGAAAGAAAAAAGGTAACAAGCAACTGAGGAGGAATAGAGATGAAGAATCAAAACTAATCTACAGATATAAATTAGGTAAAGGAATTTTACTGCTTATTTTATAAAATGAATTAAAACTGCCTTGCAAATACTGGTGCAATTAAATCACATTTCTCTGTTGAAGTCAATCATAAAAGAATAATAAAATTTAGTTGCGCCATCTGCAGAAACAGCTGTCAAATGTCTGCTATCTCTGTTTATTTTGGTAAAACTGAGCGAGTTGGGGCCATTGCCTGTAAGCACAGCATATATATAATTAGATTAAGAGGAGAGGTGTCATGATGCTATCCTTTCTAGAGCCTGTTTTAGCCAAGTGCTTACACATTCTTGTTCCAAAAGGGTTTTGGCTGAAAGGATGCCTCTCACATTGTGGTCAAAGACCCAGTGTCGAGGTTTGCAGCAGGAGTGAGGGCAGTGGCTCTGCCAGGAGCTGCCAGAGAGAGGCATCAGGTCCCAGCCCAGGTTCCCAGCTCAGCCCCAGCTCCATGGGCTGCAGGGCCAAGGGGTCTCCAACCACCTCTGTGGCCCATCTTACCTCTCTGAGACCAGAGTCTGCCAGGTCCTCCAGCATATCTGCTGCCATAAGGCTTTGAATTCAAGAGAGAGCGGCATGGTGCAGCCCACCACCCTCCAAGCCTCCTACCCTACCCCACGTAGTGATGAGATTCCTGTCCGGCCTCTGCCCCATACCACAGGGCGATTCAGAGATGAGTGTGGGTGCCTAGGGGTGATGAAGAAATCTCACCAACACTTTCCAGGCCGCTGTGTTTCACAGGTGCACCTGCAAATCCCAGGCATTAGGCTCCCACCTCACCTTCTCTGGCATCTTGTGCTTTTGCCTCAGCTGTGCAATTCATCACCATGCCACAACCACTCTGTGGGGCCACAGAAAGCTGCACCTAACAAAGAGTAACGGGGCACAGTGATACTTTAAAACCAGGGCGAAGACAATGCACAGGTGACAAGCATCAGCCTGAGAGCCTAAACCCAAGCTAAGACACTGCAGCTGGGATGCAGCTAAAGGAGCAGAGAGGGTTTAGGGTAGACTTCCAGGGGTGAGCAGGCATGCAGGCTGGCTACTCTTTTAAGGTGGAGCTGGAGCTTCTTTTTCTAGACTGATCGGAGAGCGTTGCTGCCAATCTCAAAGGAGAACAGAGGGCTTGTTGCTCATTGGGGTCAGCTGCCGTGTTCCTCTTCTGTATGGGCTTAACATAAAGCTCTCTTGAGGTCACCTGGTTTCTTGCTGACATGGCTGGTGCACTCATTGTACGGAATTGCCCAGAGACCTGACCAGCTTCATCAGGTCCCCATGTCCCACAGCAGCCTCAGGAGGACCTTCCAACTGCTGCTGCCCGAAGTCACGGTCTCTCCCTTGTCCTGGGTGAAGATGCAGATATGTCAAGTGACGAATGTGGGTGTGCTCCAGTCATGTGACAGTGAATAAACCCTGACTGTATGATTCAGATCATTCAGATGCTGTGTGATGAGAGCTAGGATGCAGGGGCTGGAGCGTAGTTCAGAAGAAAGTGGGAGAACCTGAAAACTGCTGTCCTCCCTAACAAGCCAGGAGAAAGGTGCTGATTAAAGATGTTTGGTTTCTCAAGCCTAGTGGCTTTGAGAAGTCTTGTTACTGCCTGTGCCCCCAGATTTGTGATCTGCTTCATGAGACATGTGGTGACCCAGATTTCACAGCATTATCATTTGATTTCAGCAGTCAGTACAAGGCATGTGCTGGTGAGAAAGGTGGGGTGGGATTTGACCGAGTCCTGCACGAACAGCAGGTTTAGATATAAAAAGGAAATGACAAAGAAGGCAGTGAAATGTTCTTAATTGTGGAGTTTATGGATTCCCCGGTGATTTTTGCCATCTGTAGTCAATATTGCCCTGTGGCAAAAGCCACATTTCTGAGCAAGGGGTGGAAATGCCATTGCTGCCTGGTTGGGAGGAGTGTTCTTCAGCTGCTGAGGGCCAGGTGCTGTAGCTTGGTTGTGGAGAAGGTGCTTTGGGAGGCAGAGGATGCCTGCATGCTGATAGACAGAGGACGTGATATAATAGCGTGGCTTGCTGCCATTGGACCCAAGTTGTAGCAATTACTGCAGATAATTACAGGAGTTGCAATTTTATCAGTATGCTTCTTCCAGAACTGTATATCTTAGCACATTTCAGAAGAAGCAAGCAACCCACAATCAGCATGCTAATTAGCAGGCAGAGCTGATAAGAAACACTGAAGAGGAGCTGGAGAAAAAAATGCTGCAAATTGCTCCCAGGACTGGGCATCGCTGTTCTCAGCCAAACCCAGGCGCTGCGGTCAGTCCTCAGGCTTTGCAGGGCAAGCTTGCTAGCCTTTGAAGTTACATTTTCTCTTGACATCCTTGTGTGCTGCGGATGCACCCATGCTGCAATATCTGATGTGGAAGAAATGCATGCAGATGGGCTAGCATGAACCATACCTGTGACAGAGCAGAGCAGAGCTGGCTGTGCGGCATAGATTTGAGCGAGGATGTCCTTGGGCAAGCCAGGCCAGGCACACACAGCAGGTCCCTGTCGGGAACCTGACTCCTGGGAATGCCAGGAGGCTGCTGGCTGGTGGAAATGACACCTGGCTTTGGAAATGATTCACAGTCTTCTCCTTCGCGTTCCCATAAGCCACACAAAACTTGCCCTTTCTTTTAATTTCTTCTGTTTTCTGGGCTCTCTCCCAATTGTTTCCTCAGAATTTCCATGAAAACTAACTCACAGCATAATGGAGAAATTAAATAATAACAAAAAATTAAATAATAACAAAATTAAATAATACGTTATATCTTTCACCCCTCACCCCCTCAAAATCTGGAGACATTTTTTTGCTTACCTCATTTTTTAAGGTGAGACTGTCATGATGAATAAATGGAGTTCATTTTTATTTTAATATTAAACTGCAGTGGAGTGGGTTACCCACTTTGTTCTTTGAATGAGCCACCATTTGCTGAAAGCTGTTGTCTCTAGGCTTGCCTGTACTAAGATGTGCATTACATTAACTTCAAATCTCTTCACATTATAACTAAACTGCTACCAATCTCTAAGTGTGCCTACTGGTTGGATTTGCAAAGGCTACGGTTAGCCTAGCAAAGTCAATCTCACTCAAGGAGCTGCCCTTATAGCCAAGGACCAAAAGTTCTTTTTGAAACGATGGAAATCAAAGCTCTGACAGGGACTGGGTGAACGAGCATCCTTCTTAGTGTACACTTGCGGTGGGGTAAGTACTGACTTTTCACAGTATTAAGGAGAAGATGTAAAGGGAATTGTCTAGGCCAAACTGAAGGAGAGAGTTTTATATACATTTTTCACAACAAACAAAATGTAGAAAGATGAAAAATGGTGTTTCCAATCATCCTGAAGCCTTTTTGCTCAGCCCTGGAGGAAACACTTCATTGTTTTGTTGTGCATCTTCTGAAAACTTTCCTCTTTCTTCTTCTTCTTATTTTTTTTTTTTTTAACAGAAAAGCTGGTCAACTATTCAATCAAAAACTGTTTTGAAATTCAATGGTTGGAAAGCTGTTTGAATGTCTGAAGTCAGTCTGAGAAATGTTGATGTAATTTAGACTTTTCCAAAATGGAACATCTCATTTTTCACATATCTAAGTGACATCGCATGGCATTTTCATAATTCCTCCTTCTCTTCACAATTTTTCTTTCCCAGCCAAACTTATTGGGTGGCTTTGACCCAAATTTGCAAGCAGTTCCATTTAGTATTTGCCAAAATTTTTCCAGATGATCTGGTTGTGCTGGGGGCCAGAAGAAGATGTGGGTTGGAACAACAAGGTCTGAATGAGAAAGAAACAGAGGGGAAGTGACCTGGGTGGTTGACCAAGGGCACCACTGCTAAGGGCCCTGGCCACCGTCCCCAGTGTGGGTGCTTAAGTTCAGCCAATGGTGTGTTGCAGCAAGGATACCACCTGGGGACAGAGAAGTGGGAGGAGAACATGGAGGGCAGAGGGTTCCTGGGGAAGAACAGAGGGGAAACAGAGCGAGTTAACCAGGAGCAACCAAAATAAATAGTGAGTGTATTCTCCAGTGCCGGTAAAGCTGTGATAATTTGTCCCAGCTCAGTAAGGAACTGAATGCAACAGAATTGATCTAAAGCAGACTCAGGGTCTATTAAGACAGTTTGCACAGAGGGTTATGCTCAGCCAGTGGAGCAGTATATCTTTGCCTGAGCTGGCCTGACCGGGAAGGGGGACAGGGTGAAGTCCGAATTGCAGACTCAGGGATGCAGACATATCTGTTGCCCATTAGCCTCCCAGTCTTAAGACTCATAATAAATCAGGTGCCGTTCATAACCCTACCCCCATGTTGGCTGGAGGACCCAAGCCTCCCGTAGCCCAGACATTTTCTGGAGCATGCGATGAGAAAGGCTGTGCTCTCCATGCGGTGCCAGAAGAAGACATGCAGATGGCACCATTCAAATCCACCTCCCCTTGGGTAACACTATACTTCCCTGAAGGTAAAACCCCTGCATTCGGATACCGGCTGGGTTTCTTCTGACCCCAGATCTTGGGCCAGCGAGGTGGCAGTGCCAGTCCCATGGCACACAGCAGAGCAGGCTCATGGAGGACAACAAAAGCTGTCTTTGCCAGCAGTAAAGCAAAGTAGGGACAGGACAGCTGGAAAATACAAAGATCAGAAAATCTAGGAAAGAGTTCTAGGAAAAGGTATCTTAAAAAACTGGCAGTGAATTTCCCCCTCTTCCTTTTTTCTGGCCACCCATCCCTCTAAGCCTGCTGTCCAGCCAGAGGGTCAGGACGGGAGCATCTGGTGGGGCTACACGGTGCTGGGATGTCACAGCAGCTAGAGACATACAAGTCCTTCAGGCCCGTGGGGACCTGTCCTCTCTCCTATTATTTGTGCATTGGGCTGGCTTCCATGGTAAATGACTGAATCTGTTTCTCTTCACATCTGTGTTGTTCCGTGGTATTTAAGCAGAAGAGATTTATCCATGGGAAAGAGGACTCAGCCACAGGGCTGAGAGCTGGGGGAAGCCCACATATTTTAAGTATTCCTCAAGGACACAGAAAATATCCAGGGATAAAGGAAGCCTGGCAACTTCAAACTCCTGTGAGCAGAGGTGGAGCGAGGCAGGACACTGGAGCCCTGTGACTAATGTGAAATTCATAATTGCCTCACTTTCCCTTGCTGCAGGCCAGGTATCCCATGTACCATGCATAGCGTGTGACACTCTGGCTTCTCCTTCATCACAGCCCCCTTTGTGCCAGACGGAGCTGGACATCCTGGGTGGCTTCTGGCCCATGGTGCCTGTGGTGGGAGAGGCACTGCAGTACCACACTGTTGTGTTGTGGGGAGTACGTCGGCTTCCACAGGGGTATGTGCCTAATCACATAACGTGATCCCTCAAGCATTACACAGGAGGATGCTTGAGAGATCTGGGCAAGGAAGACAGACCTTTTCCTGAAAAGAGGGGAAAAATGTTATTTGTCTCTTCAGGGTTAATTGGAGAGAGTTATTGCAAGCTATAGTTTCCTCTCTGTATAGAGGAATAATGGGGTAGATCCTCAGCTGGAGTGAATCAGCATTGCCGCACAGCCAAACGAGCATCCCTCACCATGTACGGCAAGTTGTTTTCATGCAGAACCTCCTCTGCCAGTAAATCCAAAGCACCCCTCTCACTTCAACATAAGATTAAATCTTTAAATCCCTGATGGTGCCATTGCTCCAGCAGCTCCATATGGTATCCTTATGTCCTATGTATGCTGTCCTTAGTTCCCTGGTCCTCACGGGTCATTTTTCATTATATGAAAGCCTTTCCAGTGAAACAACAAAACAGGTAAACAGAGAGCTCTCAGGCTTGCTCAGAAAGGAAGAATGACCCCACGGTGCAGGCTGCAGCTTAGCCACACCATGCTCAGCTCTCTGCTGTAAGCTCCCCAGGCAAATCCCCCAGCTTTTAATCCAAGAAAATAACCTCCTGTCAAAACAACAGCTGGAAGCAAAAAAGCCCAATTCTGTGGTACACTGGAGAGTCTCAACATCTTCACTCAGTTGCCACCTCAACCTACAAGTATCTAAGTGCAGTTCTGCCCTGGCTGCATGGCATCTCATGCACATGTAAAGGAAACATACCTTTTGGAGCCTCTTGCCAGCACCAGCTGGAACAAGGGGCTAGGCTGTGCAGAGGTTCGTGTTGCACAATGCTCACCTCTTAAGGAGGAGATGCTTGGCCAGATGCTTGGTTTAGGGTCGTCACAGAACATGATTGCCTCAGTAGGAGAAAGGGACAGTAGAGACCCCAACCTGAGCTACAATTGTCTGGAAATGTAGAATTGAAGGACTAAATTGGGCTACATTCTGTATTTACAAGCAGGGAATGCCAGGAAAAAAAAAAAAAAAAAGGCTGGTAGAAACAAGTCAAGGTTAAAACGGAATATCTGAGTGATGTGTTTGTAAACAAAGTACAAAGATACAAAGATCTGGTGAAACAGGTAGAAAAGTTTTACTTCTGAAAAAGCAATGTTGCAATCCAAGCTAGTTGATTGCCTGGGCTAATCCCTTTGGTTAAATTCACAAAAACATTTTCTGTCATGACAACAGCTACAGGCACACAAGCCCAGCACTGTGACGTGGTGGATCTAGGGAATGCCTTTCACTGTGGGGGAAAGTCATGACCCTCTGCATCCTTTCCCATATAGTTCTGGCATGCGTTGAACTTCTTGGTTTTCTGATTTGACTCACTAATTTGGCAGAAAATTAGCTCAGCCACATAATAAAAATGGTTAGTCTGCTGCTAAGGTACTAAGCTCAAGCATGGGAAGGTCAAGGGCTTGTGGATGGGCAGGATTCTGGTTCAGAAGAGGGCGGGACATGGGTGCCAAGGAGCACAGGGATTTCTGAGGTGTATGGCTTTCGGGGAGGATAAATGAACATCAGAGGGCTAATATATACAAAAGCCCATTGTACAAGGGGCTTGATTCCACCCAAACACCTCCATATAGGACCTTCATTTGTATGAAGGACATACATTCAAGGCTCCCTTCCCATCCAGCACAAGACTACTGCTGTCCTTCACGCATGCCTTCCTCCTCAGGCTACAGTACGTGGCTTCAAGCTATTCTGCCTGGCTTGGTCACGTCCCCTCTCTGCCATCCCAGGGTATTTCTGTCTATGCCGTTGTTGGTGACCATTAAGCCCTATTCTCTCTGGCAGACTGGAAGGATTTTTCTGTCAGCCCCAAAGTGCCTGTCTGTAGTTGACTCGAGACCTTGACGTGGTGCATTCCATCCATCCTGCCCGTGCATCTCCTTGACAGTCTCACTTTCCCCAGAGTAACAAAGAGATGCCTCTCCCCCGCTTATTGCGTAGAGCCACCGGGGCTAAGCTTCTCAAACAGAAATGCCCTTAGAGCAGTTTCACAAGCTTTTAAAATCCAAGGACCACCTTTTCTTTCTGAAAGGGCTCCAAGGACATCTTATGCTGTGTGCCACCACAGTGGTTTTCATTCACGATCCAGTAACAATTAAGCCATTAGAAATGTTTCTGTTAGTTTTGTTTATTCCATCTCTGTGTGTATTTTCCAGCTCCAAGAGCAGGAGAATGGTGAGTGGGAGGAGGTTAGAAAAGAAGGTGTTTTGCAGTCATTTCCCTGGCCACAGTCCGATGTTTCTCAAGTACCACCCGAGGTTACCATGCTTTGTTTCTGTCTTTCTCTCCACCTACAGCTACCATCTCCTCTCCCCTCCTTCCCAATGGGACTGGGGCTCGTTTGATCCTGCAGTATACTAGTTTAGAGACCAAAAACAGTGAAGAAGTAATAATTTATTTTTTTCTGAGGACCTAGCCTTGTGCTCTAGGTCACTCCAGGGACAGAGAATCACCCGTGTCAGGGCAAGGGAAGGGGAGAGAGCACATGGCTGGGGACAGGGTGCAGGACAGCTTTTCCAGAGACAGGTGGCCACTGGCTTTGAAACCACACCAGTCAGACTGTGCTGGTCCAGTGGAAGGGAGCACTGCCGAAGGACCTTGATTCTAGCCTAGATGCTGAACCACTAGTCTCTTCCATTTGCCTAAAACTGATGAGCTTCCCTGACATCTTTCTTCCCTCACTATAGATATTCAGCAAAAATAGTCGTGTTAAAACTGAAGATTTGTCTTTTGAGAACAGTAATAATCAAACCCTCAACTATGCAAGAGATTACAGGTTTAAGAGAGTCCTTACAAAAAGGATTGAATTTGGAGAGTGCTAATACTTTCCTCTGCCAACCACTCCTTCGAACCCAGCCTTGGTCATTAGTAACTGGAACTGTTTCCTGTCTGACGGATTTTTCATCGAGATACATAAAAAGAGGTGAAATGGAGAGGATCCTTAACCCAGTGGCCAGATGCCAACATCACAGCCCCTAATACCATTTTCAGTACAGCTGAATAGATCAAAAGGATTATGAACAGCACCTTTTTCACTCGGTCTAAATATTTTCCTCCAGGGTCCTCTCCTGATGGTGAGTAGCTTGCCTCACTGCTACCGCAGCTGTAGCTTTTCTGTGGATAAATGGAAGATTTCACTCTTCTGGGCTGCCAATTAGGTGGTTTTTGCTAACAGCTAGAGCCAGAGGAATGCTTAAAATGAAGTGCAGCCTTTTGTCCTGTTCTTTGCAAAAGGAACAAGCAGCCATTCAGTATGAGACTAAAGACATCTCCCTCTTCCTGCAAACTGAAAGATGGAATAGAATAAATTTCAAAACGTTAGAAATATATATTGATTTATCGTAATTCTTGTCTCCCATTTAAAGAAACAACTTGTCTTTTTTGTATGACCCCTGGCATTTTTATCTGACTGTTTTGACTTGTTCCTGGACCTCCACTCACAGTATTAGCAGAAGATAGTGACCAGTTTTAGCCTAGCTATTACCCACAAAACAGTCTTTTCATTTCCTGCTACTCAGTGTAACTGTATAATTTTCTGTTCTCAGAAATGCAATNGTTTAAGGTCATTTACAAACAAAAAGCACTTTCTCAAAGACTTGCTGCCTGCTCATACCCTGATCAGATTCCAGTCTGGTAAACTTGAATTGCAGCTTGGGCTGGAATATTCTTTTTCACTCCCATCCCTAAAGCTTTCTGCAGGCTGTGAAACAGATGCCACATTTCATACCAGATGCGAATTTCCTCAAGTAATTCCTGCTGTATACAGAGAGGATGAATCTAAAGCCTTTGAAGTAAATAGTAAGACCTGCTGTTGACTTTGGATCACATAAATATGGGCTGTAATAAGAAGACCACAGAGATGCCGAACATTGCCACAGGCCTGTAGAAGAGTCTGTGATTCATTTAAGATGAGAATCTCCTGCCTGCTCTCTTCAATGGGAGATATATTTCAGACTAAATCTGGAGAGTATGTGTATTTTTCCACCCTGAAAAGTTTTTGGAGTTGCAAATATTCTTCTGCTCCTGCACTGATACAAATCAAAGACATTTCAAAGGCTTCTGAGGAGAATGTGTACGTCCCAGAGTGAGGGACAGCTGAACAGGAGCCCCTTTGCCAACATGTAGGCTTCCGCCTTTGCTCTTCCTGATAAATCTGGTGCCAGAGTCAGCAGGACATAAGGTCAACAACAAATATTCTGCAAAGTGCTGGGTGACAACTAACCCACCTCAAGGGCAGTTTCATCCCAAATGGCATATTCCTGCAAAAAATCCCCCATTTCAGTGGATGGGCAAAGCAAGATAAAAAGACAAACGCTTTTTTGGAAAATTCCTGACCAAGAGTTTTGTTTACAGACAGTTCTGAGCAGAAGCTACTCCTGAGAGGGAGATTCAGAGGTATTTGGCTCCTGCTAGGCGTTGTTTCTCAGTTTGATTAAGCTCTTAATCTTGTGCTTCCTCCATGGGTATCAAGCTCCAGGAAACTGCCTTATGATAAAGGATTCAGATGCCTAAAGGGAAATAAAATTCAACTTCAAACAAACAATAATCACCACTCCATTTTTGATCGTAATCTGGGGGGAAATGTATCATGAAGCACCACGGCTCAATATCTCCAAAAATCAACTTTGGGAGTCAGAATTTAAGAATCTGTCAAAGCTAATCACTTCAAATAATGCTGCAATAGAAAATCGGACTTGCCACAAGAAGCAATTGCAGCAGGAGATAAAAAGATTACATGCTGAATGATCTGATGTGAATAGGGAAGATGCTATTCTTAAAGCCCTGAGCTCCCATGATGCATTATTTCAGCTTTGGGCTGAAATGGTAAAACTAAACTAGAGCTGTGCACCGATAACGTCAGAGCAATCAGCCGATGGGATGGGAGGAGAATTCCTACTTCGAAAGCATTTTTTCTTGAATTGGGATTATTAGTATTTAAAACACAGCAGCAACTGGAGTCACTGAATCCAATCTGTATTGTGCTAGGCTTTATTCCATACATTACAATGCACAGCCATTGCCCCAAAGGAGCATAGATGTGCAAACAAAGAAAACAGACATATGGTTGGAGGGGACACAGAGAAGAAATGATCTGCCTAATGCTTCATAACAAATCAGCATCAGGGCCAAAAATGTGATACAGGGTCCTAGTGTTCCACCTGCTTCAGCCGAGCACCTCCCAGAGCTGTCTCCCACACAGCATTCACATTTTACATTAAAGGAATCTCATTGTGATGAGACTTAACCTTGGCAGAAAAGGGGAGGGAAATGGCAGCCGCCGTGATAAGGTAAATCCTCTGGATTAACTACCTGTGAGGCTTTCACCTTTGAAATGAAAAGCCTTTTGGAACGAAAGGCGTTCCTAAGGGAACAGGGTTTGAGTCCAAGCCTTCCTAGCATATATGTGGGCACCTCTTCAGGAAATTAAAATTGCTCTGCAGATGCTCAAACAGCTGAAGGACGGTGGGTATCAGCTGTGGAGAAACCTGAGCTGGCAGGCTGCATCCAACCCTAGTCAAGCCATGTTCAGGAAAGATGAATTCAACATATAGAGAGAGGAGTTTCTTGGGAAGGTTAGGGAAATGGAAATCCTCTCATATCAAAGAGAGCAGAAAAGCCTATCTGTTTAGCCTGGCTCCAGCTAAACACAGCAGGAGGAAACTATAAGGTTGGGAGAGCAGCTGTTAAAGCTATGGGATGATATTAACAAAGCACCAAACGAGTAAAAGTTTTCTGTGAATTAATTTAATCTTATAACAACACCCTCTGATAGAACCAGTAGGACCAAAACTACTGATGCTTTTAAAACGGAGCCTGGACAGCTTGTGAAATGTGACGTGCTCATCTATGGAAAAGGAAATGGAGCTAGCTGGTCCTCCCAGGCCTTTGTTTCTAAGAAGATGCTACCGTTGTTTGAAAGGTGTATCTGATATATCTGGGAATATTTGACAAAGTCTTAGAGAGGCTCTTGTGATCATGAAGTCATTTAGTCTTTTTTTTTTTTTTTTTCAGCCAGACCATTCACATTTCCGAGAATTATACTTTTGGCCAAAAAAAAAACAAAAACACGCTCCCCCCAAAATGCAGGAAATTTGAAAGAACAACTATCCTAACTGAAAAGCAAGCCGGTGAACCTCAGTTATCCCAGAGTTTGTAATAGACATATTTATAGCAATTCTTTGACCCCCCTCAAGATGACTCATTTTTTTGAGAAAGTTTGAAGCCTGCCTTTAAAGGATATATTTTCGCTACCACATACACACATATCTGTTGCCTCTGGAAGAAAAAGACACACCTTTATAATGCAATGTGTTATATTGGTATATTAATCACACATATGTGATGATTATTCTTGATAATACAGATTAACAATACAATGCAGCATTAAGGTAGGGGTCTGATTACTTGTCATTCAGCAAGGGTTGAGCCACTATATTTAGATGCTGACTAATTTGGGAGAGCATGTATCTATGTTTCTGAGGGATTTCTATAGCTCCCCTTTCTGAGGTACCTGAAGACTTCATGGTCTCCTGGGGGTTTCGCTCCCAGTGCTCCTACACAGCTGGGAGATGCTGACCTCCCCAGCCTCACACCTGCCTCCCCGGGCTCCCTGCCTCCACCTGCCATCAGAGCTTGCAGGTACCACCCCTTTTCCTGGCTTTCCCTGGGGTGACAAAGCCCTGGACGCTTTGCCCTCACTCAGAGGTGTCACCTGGACACCAGTCTGAGGGTTGAACTGAAGGGCATGTCCAAAGAAAGCTGTGTCTGTGATGATGCAGATCTGACTTCTCTGCTAGGGCACCACCCAGATGTATGCTTGCACTGTATGTCCTAAAATACTGGTTTGATTTAACTAAGCCTGATTCTTGGCACTTTACTTTTCTCCAGCAGTGTGTGTAGGAGGGGAGGACTAGAGAGCTCTTGAGCTCTTGAAAGTAAATGCTTCCATTTACATTCCCTTCACATTGCCCCAGAGCGTATTTCCAGCCCAGGACACTGTGTCTCCCTGCAAGGTAGCTCTAAGGAGGCATCCTTACCTACAGATCATGAGGTCTCCCTGTCCACGCTGCTGCTGAGGTAGGTTTGCTGGGGACTGCCAAAACCACAGCTCATATCAGAGATGAGGAGCCAAGGTTGCAAAGACCCGAGGGACAGCAGAATTCAACTCAAGCAGTTGCTTTCTCAGACTGAAATATCTCCGTGTCTGGGACAGACCCAGGGACTTGTAGCCAAGGCCTTTTTGGGAGCCCGTGAGCTGACCGTGCAGGCAGACCCCTCAGCGGCCAAAGCTGGAGGAGGCAGCAAGTGGTTGGCAGCCAGGTTGACATGGAGAGGCTGCAAGAGTGAAGCTAGACCAGGAGAGCCAGGATCCGCCCATCGCTCAGCCCAGGGCTGTAGCAACATGAAGAGACAAGACAATCAATCTTTCTAACTTACTTGGCTACATGATCGAGGAACATTAAGCACCGCATCATAAGGTTGCTGTACTTGGAAAGGTATTTCGAGTCCACAGTGTACTGAACCGTAGCGTACTGAGCAAGGCTGGATGGGAGATTATTGAGTGCTTCTTACAGAGACAACCAGCTCCTCAATGCAGCGAGAAAGGACCACACATAAAGATCACGCACATGACCTATGCAGCTCTTATGCTCGTTTAATCATGCCCCAGGATCCAGGCAATGAAACAAATCTGAATTTCTCTGGCAAGAAAGCAATACCACAGAGCCCAAAGACAGCATGGTGCACACAAGGTTAGAGATGGCTGAGCCAGAGGACACGGGAACTCAATCTCGCTTCAGCACAAGGACCTGTCTATCCCTGCTTTGTAACAGGTGGAAGACCAAATAACAGGATCGTATTTGACAGCTCCCCATGGAAATGTCAGGTCGCCACTCACAAGGGCAACTGGGTGAAATGAATGTGATTTTCAAATCACCACCTTTATCTGGGATTAAAGCTAGCAAACAAAAACCTTTATTATTATTACTATTACTCACTTTTTTTTTTTCTGTTAAATTGCTTCTCTGGAAAAAAAAGAAGTTGCTTTTCTTTGGCTACTAGACAGTCAGATTTGCAGCTCATTACAACCTGGAGACTAAATAAGATATTTACTTTTGCTAATCAAGAGAATAACTTGTATGCATGTTTAAACATGTTAATATATTGGAACTGCCATTCACAATTGTCTAAATAGTTATATTTTTTTTTATTCATAATCTATGTAAAGATCATTTTGGATAAAGATTAAGAAACAGCTGAGAATCCAGAAAACTAACATTTAAACTGATATTATTAGCTAAGTCAAACGACATTGCATGTACTACATAGAAGTCACTTATCAAAATATTTTACATTAAAACATATGGTTTGTTCTGCAAAGGAAACATGCTAATGGGAATCCTTTTCCTCTTGGATTTCACCAGGACTGTTGAGTTAGTAGATTGCAGTCTAATTGTTGGTCCTAGCTTGGAAGAAAAAGCAAACTTCCTTTTTCCAATGTCTATTCTGTCTCTTACCTTTGAGTGCACTAACTGTTGGACTGAAGTAAACTGGAAACAAAACCAGAGAACACATTAGTCAGCTGCAAAAGGGATCTCAGCTGTCAAAGCGATCCACCACTTTGGTAAACTCTCATTCCTGGCATTTAGCCAGTTTGGATTTTTTTTCTTTTTTTTTCTCTTTTTTTTCTTTTTTTTTTTCTTAAATTTAGAGCTGCTCATATCCCTCGACAACTATAATTTTTAAACCTTGGCCCTTCTTCCCTCTTAACCCCCCAGAGGAAACAGCACAGGTCTCCCAGGCCAATAGCAGCCTTCGCAGCCCAGCCCATCCGTGGCTCCTGCTCCCCTCCAGGTGAAGGCAGCTGGCAGGGGACGGCCAGGTACGACCAGCACCTCTTGTGCAGGCAGAGGGCAGGGGAAGGAGGCAGAAAGTGCTACGGGCAGATGCTGTAGGAGAGGAGGGGACAGCTGCCCAGCTGGCCCACCCTGAGTGTGATGCCTAAGCAATTCATTGGGAGAATTAGTGTTTGCAGCTGGTTTCCTCATAGACTGAGCAAGATAGTGTCTGAACTAGCCCATACATGCCTGAAAATCGAAGTACAGATAAATCCAATCCCTGTCAGATGCTTTGCTGACAAAGGTGCTGGCTAAATACTGCAAAGATCAAGGTGCTCAGATACCACTGCAAGAAGCAGATATGGCCTCACTGCATTTTAAAGCATGTACGTAACCATGACTTATTTTTGTTCTGGAAGCAACTTATGTTCTTCCCATATGGGTGTTTTTGAACACAGCCCCAAAATAACAACCTCCAGTTGGTTGGAAGTGAGAGTATGGGAGAACAAGCAGAGATGCAAACAGCCAAATTCTCCAGGAAAATAAGTAACAGTCAGGAGATCCTAATCAAAGGCTACTTCATGTCTTTACAGGCACTGTTAGACTCCTAAGGGAAGAAGTTTGGCTTGGGAACTCCCAATCTCTGTGATTTCCTCTGGCAAGTAAATCTTAGGTGCAAATTGCATGGTGTCTCACCCCCAGTTCTCAGATTCTGGGAGAGCACTGGCTGTCAGTTGCTGAGGATATCGGCTCAAAAGCAGTTCCTGCAGATTTGGAAGGTGCATAAAACTGCTATGGGGGCTGGGTAGAGTGCCCAGGGATCACTCCAAGGCTCATAGCAGACGTTCAGCACTCTGGGCCAGAGAAAGGGAGAGAAAAGTGTGCTTGGCAGAAGAAGGTTTTGGTTACACTGTGCAGTTACCCCTTCCAGGGAGACCTCTCTGTCCCCTGGCCACGAGTGAGTTGTGAGTTGTGTCTGTCTTGCTGGGAGCTGCCCATATGAGAGTGGCCTGGCTGCATCTACATGGCATGGCACTTGGCCTTGCGCCTCCTCAGGCACCCATGTGTGTTAAAGACACATTTATTACTCCTCTTGTGTTCACTCTTCCCCAGCCAACCACTGAGCTTTGGAGTCTGAAATTATATGAGGGCTGAGCTGCATCCCACCAGAGTTTTCTTTTTTTATTGCTCCATGCTGGGTGCATATGTTGCATGCCTTGGAAATTAGTATAAGGGACAAGTAAGCACGCAGTGCCTGTGGGGACAATGCCCCTGAGAAAGCCAAGTGTGGTGCAGACTCCACCATGCTGCCTGAAGGGCAGAGCTAAATGTCCTTAGAAGGACACCCAGATTTTCCCTCAGAAGCAGCTGGTTTATCCATTCCAAAAGAGAGGCCAGGAGTGAGCTAATGTACGTGCAGCGTGGATGATCCCATGACCAGGACTCAGGAGCAAAGCTGGGAGCTAAGTTATTGGCAGTGCAGACATATTCTCCAATGTCCTGTCCTGTGGGGTGGAGGGACCTGACCCAGAATCACACCAGCCCTGTCCCACAGATGCTCTGTGCTGCAAAAGAGTTCACAGCCAAAGCAGCAGACTGTTCCCCTGCTCAGATCTTGCAGCCTCTTGAAATGCAGCTTATTATTAAATCTTATTATTATTCTCTCCCCGCCTCTGATGTTGCCCTGGGTGTTGTTAGGGCAGCAACCTCCAGATCAGGGCCTCACTCTGTCCCCAGCACAGGATGGCTATTAGTGCTCATACCAGAGCAGATTAGCCAGGTGAGCATCATGCCAGCAGCCTGGTGGTAACTGCAACTTAATGCTGCCTGAGCCCACGTACTAGTCCCACTGTGCTCCTCTCCCAAGAAAGCTGCATGCCGAAGCACCCTCTGCACAATACTGATGTGCTGCACTGTGTTTGGGAGATGTCGAGTCCTGTCTCCGTGCACACACATAGGTTGCTCTTAGAACCACGCCAGCACCAAGCAGAGCTGTCCCATCCATCAGCCCCTAGTATTTATTTTCATCTGTCAAAAAACAAATCCAAGCCTGAAGGCTCCCAGGAAGATCCTGGAATCCGGATCCAGGCTGCGATCAGAAGGAGTAGAAGTCACAGGTATTTATATTAGCATGTGCAGTTTTGTGACTGAGGAAAACATTTTAAGGAAGCCAGAAGTATCAAATATCCAGCAGATTTTTACTGTATTTTTAATGTTTAACTCTGCATCTATGTTCAAGTTCAGGCTTGATAATATGTTTTGCAACCATTTGGAGATGCCTTATTTTGGTTCTGGTGTTAGAAAAGGCCCTTTCAGTAAAAAAAAAAAAAAAAAAAAGTTCTGAAAGAATAGTCTGGTCTACTAATAATGAGTATAGAGAGGAGGAATTACAGCTAACAGGCTTTACCAGCAAGAAAGAGATTCAAACTAGGGAGGACTGCCTGATCCCCATGTCCTGTTTAGGACTGGGCTCTTGGTGGAAGGTTTCAATCACCTCCAAATTCTTCCTAAGTGTACAAGGTAGCCTCCAGAAAGGACTCCAACTGGTGTATCCATCTATCCATGATATGTCTCTTTCTAAAAGCTTTTGCTTAAACCCTCCCTTTTGCAGAATAGGGAATAGTATTTTTCTGGACTGTACCAATGCACAGACCACTCAAGAGCCAGGCTCTGGCAGTGATGCCAGGCTGTATGGTTCATACAAGGCTTAGACCATGGACGTGGGTTATCCCAACGGAAACCACAGCAATCTTTCACCAGTGGGTTGCTAATTCCCCACGATATGTTGGGAAGCTTCACAGGTACATCTGAGGGCAGAAATGGCTTCTGTACATAAACTGTGTCAGTCTGTCCATAAGTCCTGCATCCTGACTCTAAGGGTAAAATGAAAGCCTCTTAGTCCCTTGCAGTTAAGATCTAGTGTAAACTGTGAATTACAAGATTGAATATCTCTTTCAGGACAGATTAACAGGCTCTGACTCTACCTTCTTTTAACTCAGATGGGGATTTGCAGCTGTGTAAACGAAATGAGAATTGCATCCATATCTGTGCCAAGAAAATGTGCTAAATATACAAATAGGCTGAACTGAATATGATTTAATCTTCAAAGCAGACACATTTTGAAGGATTTGATTTCCTTTCCCTTCTAAAAGTCAAGGTCTTGCTCTGAGCCTGTATCTACAGAAGGAGACTCTTTGCAGGGATCCGCTAGCCCTTCCTCTGGCTTAGGGAGTACCATAACCCACACCAGCCAGGGAACGGAGCAGTCTCTGCCTCAAGGACCTAATAAAGAATGGGGACACCTCAGAGGAGCTTGCTGGGCAATTTTATTCCATATCTAACTAAATACGTACCCAGGACTAGAAGCGTAAACCAGATTTACCTCCAGCTAAGGAAAGACACTTACCAGTAGGCTGTAATGAAGTTCCCACTTGCTGGTCATGATGGGAAAAATTACAGCATTTCAGTAGTATATATTCTGTGTTAACAGATGAGCATGTACGGATTTATTTTTTAATAAAATTCAGCTAGCCTTATTGCCCCCCTCTGGATCATAGAGCCAATATTGGCCCACCAGTTGCCCAACTAGTGAAAATCAAAGAGGGAAGAGTCCTTGGTGATGAGCTGAGGAGGACCTTTCTGATACAGAAGGCACTGGTGGAGGTGTTGTGAACAGCAGATGGGTTAGCAGCCTAGCCTTGCTGGGGCACATAGGAGATGAGAAGGGATAAATTGGGTGGGAAGGGTGAACTGGGATTTTGAAGGCAATGACCATTAACTTGGACAAGCTATCACAGAGAATGGAAAAACCAGCAAGAAGACCTCAAGATCCAGACCTTGGACCTCAGATAGAGCTGGAGGTAAAAGGGATAATAGCACTGGGTTGAGTGTAAGGCAGAACAGACTGTGATTATTTACAACACAGTTTTCCTTGGCCACAGACATCCCTCTATAGGTCCTGTGGTGTCTCTATATGTCTAGTTTGGTTTTATGCCTTGAGCCTTTAAAGGAGCAGAGAGAGAAAGTCTGTGAGACCTTACACAATGCGGTATAAGCAGAACCTCCCCTTCTTTGGTGGACGCTGACACCTGAAAGCTGGTACCAGGAGCCCTGTGGTTGTTCAGAGAGCTGCTGTCTTCAAGCAGCTTGCAAAGGAGGACCCTGCTCGGCTAGGCTCTCCAGGCTGCTATACCAGACAACTTGCCAGTGCCTACTCCAACAGGTAGTGGAGGACAGTCAGAGGGACATGGTGGCAGAGGAGGAAAAGGAAGAGGCCTGAGACTGTGTGGTGTTCATAAGAAGGTGCATACCCAGTGGTAAATTGAAAGCTGCCTGCTATCAAATATTGATCTGTGACTTGCCAGCAACATAAAAATCCACCTGGGTGGGATGAGAGAAGAAAATCCTTTCAGTAGGTAGCAGAGTGCAAAGGGATGTTGCCAGCTTGGATGTGGACCTGTAACCAAAAGCTTACAAGACATTATTTCTCAGATGAATCGCACAGAGGGAGGCTTAGGACAGGTGTCACACACCCAGCCTGGATTAGCTCTGTGACAAGGATGCCTGTTTCTCTGTACTACGATGTTGCATTTTCTAGAAACCAAAGAGGCCACAGCTCGGTCAGCCATGCCATTGTGCCCTTTCTAGAGACACATCGGAGCTGGGCTTGTGGCCATTCTGGCAGTGTTGGTGGCTTGAGTTAAATCCGCCTGTTTATTAAGGTGACATTTGCCCAAACGTCCTCCAGAGCTCTGCCACCACTGTCTGCATGGATGGGCTCTTAGCGTTTCTGCACTTTTGCCGTCTAACAAAGATTTTTGTTTGAGGATGTCCCCAGTTTGTTTCACAAGTGCCAGAAATGTGAAAGGAATTGCTGCTGGCAGACTCATCTGTGGGCCACCAAAACTGCTCCCTGTGCTGAGAGTTTCCTGTAAGGGGAAGGAGATGCACATGGAGGTGCAGCATGCAGAGAGGCGAGTAGGATGGACAGGAGAAGAGCAGAGAAAGTTGTGCCCTTAGGCGGCAATAATGCATGCTGGAGAAGTGGGGTGAGTGTGCAGGAGAGGGCTGTCACCCACCAACTAAAGCCCAGCCAGGGCATGGCATTTAGGGGAGCTTCTGCTGCGCCTGTGTTAACACTGCTTATGCTTGATAAAGCTTTTAGCTGCAAAATGTCACATTCTTCAAAGCCCAATCAGCCAGTCATGCTCTAGGCTTTAACAGCTGTAACTCTAATTGGACCATGAAAATTAATTGATCTGCAGCACGAAAACACAAGACAGCAAAAAAAAAAAGTAAATGAGTTTTCATGGTGGGAGGGTGTGTGCCACGTGGGTGCTGGCTGTCCCCACTCCACTGCCAGCCTCCGCTGCTGATAGAGCCCACTCTGAACTCCAACATTCTCCAGACCCCGAGATGCAACAGCCACAGCAGGCCGCCCCATAAAGAAATGCAGTTTGAATTGCTGCTGTCAATCAGCTGGTGAGCAGTGGGACAGCCAGCTTGAGCGGATGATTTGCCTTCCTGCTGCTGGAAGGGCGTGAGGCTGATTTGCATCACCAAGGGACGCAAACTTTGACTAACACCTCCCCACCCTCACCTGGCTGCTGCCTCCTTCCCGGGGAGAAGGGCGCGCACCTCTGTGTCCATGCCTGACAGCATCACAAGTCATCTCAGCAAAACTCATTCTCCTGCAGTATTCGTCTCGTGACACCAACAAGAATAGCTCCAGACCTCAGGGTGGGGAGGGAGCTGCACGGGGTCAGATTTTAGAAGCAAAGAAAATTCTTCCAAGAGACAGTCAGATGGACAGCCTCCCATTTTAAGCTGCACATTCCTTATTTATTTATCCTCACCGCCACAGACCAGACCTGGAAATCTGCACTGGAGAGCTGCCCCGGTGCTGCGTCTGAGGGCTGAGATGTGCTGCAGGCTGCCCTGCGAGGGCTGCTGGGGCTGTCCACAGAAGGCAGAGCTGTGCATGCTCTGTGGTTGTTTAGGGGTCAGGAAGGCTGGTGTTCATCGCGATGGTGAGTTCTTGTGCAGTCCTAGAGATGGAAGAGGTGCTGAGATGGTGACTCCTTGCCAGAAGAGAACTGCACTTCCCAGTGTCTGAGTCAGTCGAGATGTGTAAATGACAAAAAGCGATGCAGCTCTTACCATTTCCCCCGGAGATTAGTCCAAAGCAAGCCAGATCCCAGCTTCCAGAGACTCTCGTGGCATCAAAGTGTCCTGCTTTCAGATTCATGCGTAACGGTTCTCCTTTTTCCTTGATGTCTGCATTCTTGGGGTGTTTTTGGACTGTGGTTATAGCCTCTATTAATCTCCCTCTCTCAGGCATGTCCCATGTGTGAAGGTCTTGCCACTTACAGAGGGACAGATTTACAGCTGTTATCCCTTTTCAACCAAAGGGCCCAGCCAAAGGCTGGATAATTCGTATCAGGCAAAGGAACTGTTAATGTAATTGAAGCTTTTTGACACAGTCCCGTGTGTTTACCAACAATGTATGAAATCCCGCTTCTGCGCACACAGCAGGCATCAGGTGGGTGGGGAGAGCTTCTTTCCTCCTGGGTCCAAAAAATCTTTTAAACGGCATATAACACAGAGGCCTCTTTCTCCACACTTTCTTCAGAGCCATTCTCCCCTGCTTTTGTTTGGGCTAATGCCTTCAAATATTGCTGCCTGTTTTTCACAGGCACACAGACTTTCACAAAACAGTAACAGGCAAAAGCCTCCCTGCTGGCATCTGCCTTTGATTTGGACAGAAGCACCTATCTGTATTTGAGATAGTGGATGCTGTTTTTTTTTTAATTAATGACTTCATAAAGGAGCTTATCTACTATCTTATAGGCTTTATGGGTGCCTCATATATAAAGGTGCTTAATTCCTTTACTTGCTGAGGTATCATAAAGACCTTCATTGGATCCACATGAGCAGCTCAAGAGGCCAGAGAGGGAAAGCAAATGGAATTGTTCCAGGGTCTATTGAAGAGCTGCACTGCCATCCCTGTTCTCAGCAGTACCAGATTTTTCATAGAGAGGTAACCTCAGCAGGACCTGGGGTATTCAACTCTTGAATTGTCAGGGATGTGATAGGTCACAGTCAGAGGTTTGGGTTCTCTCCCTGCTCTAAATAGGGCAAAATGGGGATCTTAAAAGCAGGTTTCTCCCTTTGCAGATTTTTGTGGTGGATTCTGGCAGAGTGTAGCTGAGAGGACAAGGAGATGTGGCCCTCTGTGAGAAGGGGGTGATCTCAGCTGGACTCCAGGCAAGGAGTCACGAGACAGTCCATCATTCCCCGGGACCTTTTTGGTAAAGAAAGGACCACACATGAGCTCATTTTTCCAATGACTGGCTGGCCAGAGTCATGTAAAGAGAAGGTATTGCCTTTCAAGGCTGTGACAGAAACCAATGTAGGCCAAATTGCTTGTGTTTTGTTTTCTGGCTGACATACATGGCCTGCATAGCCAAGATCAATTTGCTGCCCTTTATTTCTCTCAAGTGGCTCTTTAGCCACTGATGCTTCACATTTCTCTCTCCCAGGGCTCATCTGTGCTTTTTGCTGTTTTCAACAGTTAGCATTTTACACGATTTGATCTTCCTGTCTTCTCTTACATATACCTTCCCTCTCTAGGCTGCTGATGTAACCATGGTTGATGCTTTTGAACCTGGATTGATGTGCATATCTCAGGGCTACTTGTGACTGCAGGCTGGGCTTCAGAATCAAGTGCTTTGTTGGGGTCCTTTCTGAGAAATGGAGAAGGACCAGGTGTGTCCACTTCACTATGCAGCCATCCATCTCCCCAGAGTTTCATAATAATACCCATCTGTTCTTTAGCTTGCTTACGAGAAAGGATCGTAGGGTTACAGTGGTACCAATTAGCACATCTTGTTGAGACTGTGTTTAAAAATATTCACTGCCCATCTGTGTGGAGACAAAAATCCATTTCTGTTAACAAGGTTGTTTTTCTTCTGACGCTTGCTGTCTGCAGCACCCAACTTGGTACAGTGAGTCTTGGGAGAAGAGCAGAGCCTTACACCAAGTGGACCAGTGCCTAGGTGCCTTCGAATGAGACTGGTCGGAGTCAGCTCTGGGGTGTGAGAGGAAAGTTTTGGGGGAAGGAAGTGGCAGAAGAGCATGAAGCAGGGGAAGTATTTGTAATGTTCTCCATCCTCACCCCCAAATCCCACTGGAGACAAAACCTACAAAGGTACAGTGTTGTGCTCGGGGTGCACTATCAAACGGGACTCCATTAAGCGCATGCTCACTTGCATCCTGCTGACAAAAGAGGGACCATGAAGAGTGGTTTAGTGGTTTTCCAGAATACAAATGCTGCACAGACCACAGATTAGGATCTGCTTGTCTTACAGGGGCCCTTAAAGATCTCATGGCAAGAATGCCAGCCATTCCCCGCATCCACTGACTCCAGCTCCATCGTGTTTGGGCTCTGTATGTATGATCATCTTTTACTCTCCCTGACAATGGCAGGCTACAGAAAGCAGCAGAGATGTGAAGGAATTTGGCTGTCCTCTCATCTGAGGGCGGCCTTGGCAATCAGGCTAAGTTCAAGAAAATGGCTGGCATGGAGTGCTTGTAAATCACTGTGTGAGCAGAGAGACTTCAGGGCGGCAGCCAGCGGGGAGCAGAACAATGAGCAGGCTCTCCATGGCTCCGGTGCCATCCCCCCACCAAGAGCCATTCATCCCCTTTTTTAGATTTATCCACTGACGACTTCCTCCTCAGAGCTGGTGCTCTCTCTCCAGCGGCATTGAAGCACCATGATGACACCGACGGTGCCTCCTGTAACTCCTCCGAATGCCTGCGATTTGACTTCCTCGTCATGTCCATATGCCAGGTCAGGCCTGCTGCTGATGCCACCGCAGGGAGAAATGCAAAGCAACCATGGCTGAAGAGACATTTGAAAGAAATAGCCGGCAACAAATCAGGCTTGGCTGTGCGGTCCATGTCTGCCAGCCAGAAAACTATATGTAAACTTGGCCTACATTATGCATTGGTCTCTGTCACAGCCTTGAAAGGCCATGCCTCTTCTTTACAAGAGTCTGGCCTGGATGTCTCCATCACCATACACAGATGCAGGTGATACTCCAAGATCTCTCTACTCTATATCTATGGGACAGTTATAGAAAGCAAAACGTTTAGCTTAAGCAAGAGTTAAAAATTGGGTTGCAACATATTTCTTGACTATTTATGACTTGTGGGATCTCAGGGGAGTTGGGAGTGACGCACTTCAGTCTTAGGTCTGCTTAATTCCTTCAGCAATAAGCCGAGGGGAGGTGACAGCGCCTGCCATCTCACTCTTATGGCTATCTGCAATTTTCGTCTTTGTGTCACAACATGGGCTTGATCAAAAAAGTAAGCTGAATGGAGCCACTGAACCTGAGGAACTTTTGGTGCAGGTTGGCCTGCACACAAGGTTTGCCTCACCCAGGTGCTGGTGAACAGACCATAACTTTCTTCTCACTTGTGAGACCACTGAGCCTGGGCTTATTCCGAGCAGGCTGTAGCAGCAGCATTCCCCTCAGGAGGTATGGTGCATGGTGTGGCCATCCCTCTATCCCTTCCCTTCACATATCTGTTTTTGGGACTCCTGTGGGCCACATGCAGGCTGGCTGTGAGATAGGAGTTGGAGCAGAGCATGTCTCGGGACCTGGAGCAACCTCTGCTGCTTTTGTGAGACAATAGAGTGCCTCCAGCCCATCACAGCAACGTATTTGTGATGGTCTTCCTTACGCTGCATCTCAAGAGCCTCTTCAACTGATATCTCTGCTGGTTTTGTGGGCTGCATTTTTGACAGCTGTTAAACAACATTCAAGGTAGCTTGTGTAACTGTTCCCCTTCCACAGGTACATATGGATTTACACTGTCAGAACAGCTGGGATGAGCTTGGCAACTCCTTCTGTCACCTTCCCCTGCTCCCTCCTGTCCAGAGAATGAGAAATGCCTAGACATACCACAAAAAAAAAAANATCAGCTTTGCACCAACAACACATATAACGAATGCCCTGAAGCTCAGTGTCTGGAGTCCTGGAAAACTGCACCCTAGCTAGAGGTGATTTCCATAAAGAAAAAAAGCTGTCCAGCCACAAAGCAGACAGAGAACAGGCTAGGCTTTGCCCAGCCAAAGGTTCCTCGTGCCCTCTGATGATCCATTGCTCAGCCAGGTTCGTTACGAAATGTAGCAGGGCATATTTGTCAGGCGAAGGCACTGAGGGACAGCAAAACATTAATATCTGGGCAGCCAAGGCTTTGTGCTTGTATGGTGGCTAGGTAGAAAGTCCTAGCACCTCCGACTAGGTGCTAATGGGACACTGAAGGTGTGTTTGCAGCAATGTCAATACTGCTTTGCCAAGCATTTTGAAGCATGAGTCATCTCTCCCGGAATCATGAGACTGCCTTGCAAGTTATTAATATTTATTTTCTAATTGAAAATTAGAAGAACCCATCTTCACTTCCAAACCTTTGAGTCTGTAGGGTTAATTTAAATGACACTTACAGAGTGATGCTTCTGTAAGCACAGAGACTTTGGTTTGTTGTCTTTGTGTTGCTTTTCCCGCTTTAAATGAAAGCTGAGATTTCTTTTTCTCACCACACAGATCCAAATCTGGGAGGACTTGAATCTCATCAGCTGTTAGGAGATTTACCATAAAATCACAGGGATTTGCAGTGGTTATTGAGCAGCCATATGCTAGGCTCAGTGCAGTGTCCTTTTGCACCTTTGACCAAGCTGCCTATCTGTCCACTTGAAAGCTCTCCCTGCTGGCAAGGGTTTACACTAGTTCAGACAGAGTGAGGAGATCAGATTTATTCTGTATGTGCCCTTTTCAGTATTCTCAAATAAGCATGATAGATACAGTTGCTAATGGTGTCTAAAAAACTCATAACTGAGGATGCAATGAGCAAAGACAGCTGATGAAAGCAGATTTCCAATCAACCCCATAAAAGGCTATATGATGGAAGAGCCACTTGGCAATTCATTCTGCAAATAAAAGCTCTGGCTTCTAGCCACCTTTCTTATGAGGGAGGAGAGAAAAGGTTTTTAGCTCTTCACCTGCAAACGCTTAGTGCGTAAAACCTCCATGCTTCCTACCAGCAATGAGAGCAAAAAGCTGTCATGCACACTCTTCATCTTTGCACATACACTCTTGAAGCTGCAAAATTGCATTTCTGTGGGGCAGGCCTGGAGTGCTGAGATTTGTAAGGGTGGGTGTGCTGTGGCCCACCAAGTGCTGCAGCAGAGCAGTCAGGGTCCTAGGTCGTAAGTCATATTTAGGAGTGCCCTGTGCATCTGAAGCACCCTCGATGGGCTGCTGAAGTGGGCAAGAAGACCGAGCTGATAACCTTTCTCAGTGCAGGTCTGGCTGTGCTCTGACGGGTGATAGATGGGATGAAGGGTATTTTGGAGGTACCTGCTGTTGCCCAAAGGCTTGCCAAACCCCCAGAAGAAAATGCATAGCAAGGGCAAGACTTCTGGGGAAGCACAAAGCTCTGGCAGATTGCTGATATCCCCTTAGCTGCCTGGGATGTGAAGCACTGGCTGATGAAGCTGTGTGCGAGAGGATAGAAGTGCCCTTTCGCACCTTCCCAACCTGTGCACAGTTGCATAAGCCTGAAACTGCAGAGCCTGAGGTTGCCATGCCAACTGGTGTCCCGAATTCCTCCCATCCATCTCCCCATCTGAAGGAGCAGGAGCGCACCCTGGAACAATCCAGCCTTGCCCCCTGGGTGGGAAGGCTGAAGGACCTGGGAGGTGTGTGTCCCTGTCATGCCACCGATGAGGCCAGCTGGCAGCAGTTCTGCTTCATCATCCCGTGTCTCACCTATGCTGCCGAACTGAGTTTCCAGTCCTCACCAGCAGCACTGAGCCTGTGTTGTCACTCACCAAAGGAATTACAAACGCCACATGAATCTGTGTGCCTGGTTTCCTTTCTGCAGCATTAAAATAGCGTAAAGTGTCTATCAGAGACAACAAGAAGGAGGAATCGCTATTTTGGGGTGCTTATATAAACTGTCTTCAAGTGCAAAAATGAAAAAAGTCAAACTCCTTATGTTCTTCCCCTGTCCCCTCTCTTACAAAGGGCAATATAAAGAATTTTACTGTATGTTAAAGAGTCAAATCCTCAAAACAACAAAAATGCAAGGTGGCTTAGGTCTGTACTGCATGGAAGAGGCTGGCAAATGAAGCAACTCTGAGTTTTTGTGTCCTATCCTAATTAACAGTGATTTCCAGCAGTGAACAAATTCTTGTAGTTATCCCCTTCCCTTCCGTGTCTTTGTTCAACCTGCCACATAAATCACAGGCCGTTTTCTTTGCACTCTGGCACTATCAGGAGTGGGAATCCTGATGGGTGAGTTTGCCAGTAATTAAATTTGTCCCTTCTGTTCATTTCACAGATGTAGTTGCCCTCTGCTTTGAAGCAAAGTGCAGGTCAGAGCCAATGGGAGCCTTTAATAATCTGGTCGTCTCATCCGGTGCTGAAGGTGGAAAGTTTTCTTGCTAATTGGATTGTTGTGCGATTATCTGAGGAGGAACAAGCTCCTCTGGACAGAGGAAAGCTGGGAGCATACGGAGTTGTGGAGAAGGTAATGGGCATATTTATACTCCTGCACACGTCCTCGGAGCCTTCAGCCAGAACAAACACATAGAAAATGCCTTGGGCCTGATTTCCTATGCCTCAGCAGCTTGCTTAGTCACTTGCACCAGAGTAAAAGTGACTTTGATAGGCTTCCATGTCAAAATGATAGCTTCCTACATCACTAGGAGCTGGGTGCCGGGCTCATACAGTCTGCAGCTTGAGCACCGCAAGCGTGCTTGCGGCAAGGCCAGGCTGGTGCTACCCCGCTGCATCTGCTGTGCGGGGCATCGCCCTGGCCTCGAGACCCCCGTGCAAACACAGAAGTGTAGTCCAAGCTCTGATGTTTTTGTTAAAAAATAAGATACCGCTCCTTTGTGCTGCAGAGAAGAACCTGACCCTATAGCACCCTGAGGGTTTCTTTCCTCTTTTTTAGTTTGTTTTAATCTTGCAGTTTTTCAGTCTGTTTCATGATTTTGAGGTCCTGATATATATACATGGCAGGCTTGCAGTAGGCAGCACTGCCTTCTAAAAGCCAGGCCAAAGCAGCTTTATGCGCTGGTTCCCTTCAAGGGCACGGATGAGGTTATTGACATATCCATTAACTATACGTCCCTGGGAGGTTTTGGTGCTCCGCAGCCAGTGCTCACTATACATGTGTCCCTGTGTGCCATGTCACCTCCTGGCCATCCAGCTGGTGCCCAGGACTCGGGAGGAGGAGTTGAGGACTCTATTTCCAGCCCTGCTGCCTGGAGGCTCTTATTTGCATGGCCCTTTGTAGACAGATACAACTCATTCTGCTCATGCTCCGAGCTGGCCAAAAGCCATGCAGTCTCTCAACAGAGCTGATTAGCTCAGGCTCAACAGCTCATTAACAGCGGTTGCTCAGTTTCCAGCTAGTTTGGAGTGTGGGCAGAGGGAGCTCACGTCTGGAGATGCTCACCTGAGTCACCTGGGATTCATTGCTTAAAACCTGCATGCACATTCGGTTTTCCCATCTGTAAACTGCTGAAATATTTATGTTCCTGCTCCATAGAGGGATGGAGCCTAGCTTCCTAGATATTTGCAGAGTGCGTGGAGATATTAGCAGAACTTACACCAAGAGTACATAGTATTACCATTATTATTATTATAATGGATTTCACTTCGGATCTTGAGTACATGATTGCAGTCCTCTGAGAGGGGAAAACCGAACAAGAACAAAAAGAAATATAAAAGAACAATCTGTCATTCTCACCTGTTCTTCACTATGGAATTATTCTCATTCACTGGCTTCCTTTGATTATAAATAAAGGTGTATAATATCTCTTAGATCAAAGGAATAAGACATTTTTCAATCCCCCAAACTTCCTTTCTTTCTTAATGAAAGGAGTAGTAAAAAAAAAAAAGAACAACTACTGTAATTGCACAGGCTCTAGCTTAGGTCTGGTCTGCTAGATAGAGGAGGGCACAGCAACAGTTAATCCTGTACCAGGGACACCGTACCTGAATTCATACTAATTATAACCAGCTTGCTGTTGTTCTTCTGTAAGTGACCACAGTGAAGCCCAGAGCCAAACAAAACCTGCACAGAGTCACACAGATGCAGAGCCGGTGCCACCATGAAGCTTTGGGGAAGGCAACCAAAGACGACCTCTTCGTACTACACAGCTTCGGTGGAAGATGACCAAGGGAATCATCCAACTGATTAGCTCCAGGTTGCCCAGTCCACCCACACACCTTGAGGGAACAGCGGTGGGTTTAGAGAAGCCTGCCTGCCAGGCAAAAAAAGACAGCAGCTTTGGCAGAGTTGTGCTAGAAGGACGTGGATCTTCAGATGTTATAGAAGAATGTCCCCACACTTCCTCAAGGGACAGGTGTAGATGGAGGATTTGGTGGAATATGAACAGATGTAAGAAACCAGATCCTTAGAGAAGCCATTTTTTCGCATGCCACAGCTTGCAAGGCAAGGAGGGCTTCTGAATAGGAGTGTCTATATGGACCCAGTTGATCCCAGGTGTAGTGGCCAGAGCCAGACTTGTAATTGCAACTTCTTAATGGAGACCGAAATAGAATAACTGGTCTCAGGTAGCATCACACATACTGCAGAGGGCTCAGGCTTGTCAGTCTCCGTTTCATGCATTTTTCATGCATCTCCTCTTGTTCCTGTGCCATTTGTTTTGTCTTTGTTTTCAGCTGTATCTAATAAGCCTTCATTGTGCTTTTGATCAGAGATTTTTCTGTGAAGGCTTGCAGGGCTATCCTCCACAGGCCTCTTCATCTTCCCCAACTCCTCCTCCCCCTCAGCTCTCATTAGTTGTTCGTATTCCCACTGCAGGTAAAAGTCTTCTGCAGACAATCATCAGCCCTGGTAGGAGTGCCAGACAGGTGGTGGAAGGGGAGAAGTAAGTGTATTTCTTGGGGTGCCAAATAGCAGCCGTGAGGGCACAGCTATAGAAACGGCCCCAAAACGATCCTTTTTCTCTCTCTTTTGGAAGCATGGGGATGGTGTCATCCAGAGAAGAGCCTTGGGGGCCTGCTGAATGAACCCCTTCCTACCAGCGTCATTCAGCGGGAGAGACGTGCTGTTATCTGCCCGGACACAGGGCCTGGGAGCACCTGGGGAGATCGGGTGCTGAACGGGGACTGCACGTTGTGATTTCTCCCTACGCCCACTCCTTCCTGAAAGGCTGACACAGCAGCCTGTAGTCATTGTCAGGTGCGTGCATGACTTGTCCTTCGGCACGGGAAGGATCACAGGCTGCACGGACAGATGTGGCGCGGGTGGCTTTTCCTCCATGTGGGCCTGGGAAACTATACACCAGCCCCCCTTGGTACTCACTGAGGGTACAGAATTATTATTTGCATCATTATTTTTCCCCGTGTTCTCCCCTGAAACATTATGGAATACTGTTTTGTTGTTTATTTTTGGTGGTGGGGGTGTTTTTACTAGCTTTGATCTTGCTTCTTAGTATTTTTTCAAAGATGGGGAAAGTTTTAAAAAGTTTCAACAGTAGAATGAAAATGAAGGGGTGTATGCATGTCTAGTGAGTAATTCTGGACATGCTGTGTCCTTAGTGGCAAAAGGAAAGAAGGGAGCCTAGAAATGCAATCTTTTCTCAAAAATATTTCATTAAAATGTAATTAAAAAAAAAACATTCATAGCAAATGTAGCAAATAAGAGGTGATTTGGATGTTCTTCACAGCAAAGCAATGCTTTTCTTTTTCTATTTGCAGGGATCTCAGTAAATATTATTAACCCATTTTACACCCTGGGATGCTGAGAAATTACAGAGTCATACACAAACGATATGAAGGGAACAATAATACAAGCCAGACCACCATTTTCTCAAATGTGTGCCTTCTCCAGCTGTATTCTCCTAAGTATTACTGCTCTCACTCACAACTGATGATCGTTACTTATTTTCCTTGTCCCCATAATTCCCCTGGAGAGCACTTCACTCAGTTTAAATGCCCAGGGGGTACATGTAATGCAGGGGCAGTAATATTTGTGTCTGCCCATCTACGTGCTGTTCAGAATATGACTTGGTACCTGCAGCTTACTGGCTCCTGAACACTAACTTTCCAGCATTGCTCGGAGGGAGGGGCACCACGCAGGAGAAATTAATGTGGGAGGGAGGGAGGGAAGGTGAGGGGGTGGAAAAATGAGCCTGCTTTACTGAATAATGAGGAGAGTGAAAATGAATGGGAAAAGAGAGAGAAAAGCTGGTTTAAATATTTAATCTCTGTTGCATTTTCTTTTGAAGAGGAGACAAAAGCCGTGGAACATCTTTTGTCTTGAACTAATTCTGACCAGAGCTGAATGCATGTGATTGTCACTTCTGTCATTTTCCTTAAGGTGGAGAGAAACAGATTGGTCCTGCTGCATCAGACCATCACATCAGTCTCCATCTCCAGCTGCGGCCAGCACCTGGAGCTGCAGAAGGTGTAAATGACTCTGGAAGGTGACACCTCTGCCCCACGAGCCCGCAGTGCCCCAGATGCTGGTGCTGGGGTGGTCAGTGTGTGTGCTGCCAGGAGATGCACCTTTCATCAGAGGGGAGGAAGCTGCTCTGAGGGGGCTGGGGAGCAGTTGTCCATTCACGTGTCCCACCATACAGCAAGTCACATCACTTTAGGTCCTCACCACCGTTTGGAGACAGGTGGTTAGCACAACACACCTCAGCAGTATTTTCCCCTTCTCTCCCTTCTGTACATCTTTCAACTCAGCTTCTCCCTGCAACAATTCTCTTCCCCTTCCCTTGACTTCTCCTCTCAAGTCCTCCCTCTCTGCTCACCCACGGTCTAGGCAGAGCTAAAATAAGCACAGCTGTCTTGTCCACCAGCCATAGCTGCACTATCTGCAGGATCTTCCGCAGCTGAGAGAGCACCATGGATAAGCCAGCAGAATCTGCACACCAGCCTCAGAGACAACACCAGTTTGTGCTAATGAGCTGCTGCTGCCGTGCCAACAAGACCATTTGCTTTGGGTTAGTCTTGGATAACCCGTGATGTCCCGTTGACATAACTCATCTGCCACGCTTTCTGTTTCTCTTGCCCCTCACACTTGACACCCAGACTGGAGGAATGCACCACATGGTGTGGCCAGTGCCACCCAGCCAGGCAGGCACAGCCCCTGCTAATCATGGTGGTTCCCACAGCCACATCCTGCAATCCTCTTAGACAGCATTAGCCACATAAAAAACTCATCTAGGCTTTCCTTATACACTGGAGGAGTAGGAGGGAGAAATGCCTCCAGAGCTTAATTCACTGTATGCCTGACTTAAATTGGTAAATATCTGTAAGCCCTAAGAGAGACTGATGGTCCCTCACTAACCAGACAAAAATGCCAAGACCGGAAACTTTTTCTCTTGTTTTGGCAATGGCTTTGACACTCTGGTTCACTTTTTCCCTTTACAACCCTAGAAGCAAAGAGGTGTTGCCATCCCTGCTTCTCCAATGGGGGCAGGTTCAGAGAATTAACCTAACTTCTCCACCAGGGACCCTCAGGAAGTCATGGGAAAAGAAGGGATTTTTGAGCCCCAAGGGAAGTCTTGACCTTTTGTCAACTCCTGAGCACAGCAGAAAACAAATTAAGCAAAAAATACCCAACAACAAAGCTACAGCAACATCTCGAGCCTCTGAAGGCTCATAGTTAGTAATTATCTTTCAAAGGCTTACTTCAAAACTAATTTATTATTTTACTAGCCGATTGCTGAGAGATCAAATAAAGCCAAGGTGCCTAGGTAAATATCTTCCCATTCTATTTTGATATAATTTGAGGAACTCAGTTGGCTAGTTTAAATGCTGGAGAAGACAGCTGAGTGGGAGTATGGGCTTGGTGAAGCCAGCTAGGCAAGAGTTTTGCATTTGGTTTACAAAAGAGCTTGAGTAGGCTGAGATTCCAGGCTGAGGCGATGGTCTCTAGGATGACTACTCTTCTTTCTTTTTGGCAGAGAACTCCTACATTCGTGTGAGATATAGGGATGAGAGAGTTTATTCTCTGTAGCACTACAGGACTTGACTTCTGTGTTAATTTTGCCAGCAACAATTCCTCCCATGGCAAAGATACCAGCATGCTGGTCACTTTGTTTGGATCTAAGCTACAAAAATTGTTGACCGGCCACCAAAAATGACAGCTTTTGGTCCAGGTATGATGTGAACCAATGCATCATATTTTATTTAAAAATTTGTCTGACTCATAAAAAGGTTCCTCTACTTTGTGATAAGGAGAAAAGACTCAGGAGCTGACAAAAGAGCCCTGGTATTATGGTCTAAAAGGAGCTGAGTTCAGGTCATGACCCATTACCGGTTCATTGCTTCTTAGAAGAAACCAGCAGTATTTCAGTGGTGCTGTGCCAAGCAGTGCTCTTCCTTCCCAAATGTAAAGCTGTCTATATGAGGAGGAAGCCAGGAGTTCCTGTTTCCCAAAAGCAAAGAATCTAAGGAATTCCACCAAAACTGCGGGAATTCTTGTGGGGGGTCTTGAGACAAAACAGACAATGTAGTTGGAGGATTTATTTTTCTTCAAAGAAGAGTATGTTTGCTTAAAGAAAAAGTGAGAGAGAATTCTGGGGGATTTCTGGGATTTGGGATATCAAGCCTCCCTTCTGTTTTTTTTGTTTTTTTTTTTGTTTTGTTTTGTTTTTTTTTTTTTTTTTTTTTTGTTTTTTTTTAATTCTCAAAATATCTTAAAAATCTCAAAATGTTTTTCTTTTTTTTTTTTTTCTGATTAGGAGTTTTAAGTGGGCAATGCTAAAATACTTCATTTCAAATTTTTCAGAACAAATCTTTTTGACACCTTTTAAAATAGACTTGTAGATCTAAACTATTATTTAAGCTCCAAAAGGAGAAAAATTAGAGTCAATAAATGATCAAATAAACTGCAAACAACATTTTTCACTGGTGGTAGAGCAAACTACCTGAATTCAACCTAATTTTTCTTTGTTTCTCTTATTTGTCTTCCCCTCAGTTCCCCACAGTTTCAGTTTGCTTGACCTTTTTTTTTACATTTTTATTAGCCATAGCTGATTTAAATATTACCGAAATAGCAGCAGTTCTACATTATCCTTATTTCTTAATCAAACCAACCAGCAATCCCAACATAACGTCATTGAGGCTGAGGGAGCAGGAGACCATATTCCATACGGCAAAAGAATTACGGGAATTCTGGACTGAAAGCCCCTGCTTGGGAAATGAGTCAGTCCACTTCTGCCTAGCAGAAAATATCAGTGCTGAAGTATAGAAGCAGCCTTTAGAAACAGCTTATGAATTTACAGCTTGCCGAGTAAGTGAAGCCTCTGTCTCTCGTATACATACATTAACTCGCTCCCCACACATGCATACGTACAGGTCTCTGGTGGGAAGAAGGGGAATGTGCAGTCTGGAATGCATATGAACTTTCTGTTTAGAGGGGGAAAAAAAAAAAAAGAAAGATTTTTCAATAGGCACAAAATCCCACCCCCTCAGCACCCCTCCTTCCCCTGTGTCTGACACTGACTTCAAGGGAGGAGTTGAGCCAATTATCTGTGAGTCCTACAGAAGGAAAATCTGCAATTTGCCAGTAGTTGCGAGAGCCGGGGAGAGAAAGGCAGGGAGGGAAGAAGAAAGATTTAATTGGCAAACGTAAAGAAAAGCCCCTTCTGTCCTGGAAAGGGAACATTGTAAAACCGATCTCGGGTCAGAAGAAAAGAAGCTCGGGNGCTCGCCATAGACAACTTCCATGCCCTCATTCATTTTCCCCATAGGGTCTGAGGCGGCATAGAGGCAGGGTGGGCCGGGTGGATGCACCCACGACCCTGCACGACTAGGTGTCGCTCCAGAGACCCCCTGCCCCCAGCAGAGCCTGCGAAGCACAACTGGCCAGAGGAGCCAGCGGGAATGGGAGAGACTCTGCCTCTCCTTCTCTTCAACTGAGGCTGGGAGGAGAAGAGCTCATCTCACCAAGGGGAAAAGCTGCCACTGGTTTGGAGACCCTTCTTTAGCCCGTGTCGGTCGCCTGATCTAGTCATTATCATCCATGGGGGGACGTCCTCTGGAGCCCTGCGGTCCCTCCCAGTCCTGCTAAGTTCCCAGGAAATACTGGTGAAGAACTGAGCCCCAAGCAAGCAACACAGGATCCAGAGAACGACAGCCTTTTACAGCAGCAGCCGCCTCTGATTAAAATTATCAGCTTCATCAGACTTCACCAAGACCCAGGACTGCTCCTCCAAGGAAAGAGAGGTAAGAAAGCAGCACGGAGTTTGGGACAAAAGTAGGAAACAAACATCCCGCAGGAGTGATCTTGGTGTGCATGAGAATTGAGGGGGTACTAGCAGTGACTAACAAGTGACAGGACTGTTATGAACGATACAGTTTGCATCTGCATATGTTCTTTTTAGCTGGGTGCAGTGAATTATATTTGGATGGCAAACAGAAATACAGACCATGGCTAAAGACCGTGGAGTGCAAGAGATGTACTTTGGAAGTCTGTTCATGGATGGGGAGTTGTAGGGAGGAAAACCAGATGTCATGCATCCTCTGATGGGAGGCTGGAGAGCTAAGGTGGAAAAGCTGTAGGCAGGTTGAATGAAGAATGGCTTCCTTAGATAGCCCTCTCCTGGTGCTTGGGATCAAATCTGTCAGCACCTCACTGGAATTCAGACAAGCGCTCTTCAGAGCATGCAAAAGCAGGTGCCTTGCCATTTGCTCCGATGTGTGCCTACGAAACAGGCAGTGGTGGTGAGCAGGCAGAAGAAGATATAGGGAGTCCAATGAAATGGGGTTTAATGCTAGTATTGGACAGCTGTCTCAGCTCTCTATGGGCGTATGAGCCTTTCCTTTTATTAAGTGGAGATAATACTGCCTACATTTCTATGACATTTTGAAATCCCTGTGCTGTACCAATATAAAATAATAATGCAAAGTTTCTACCATCAAGCCAGTGCATAAAGCAAAAGGTACCACTGGGAATTAATCTATGCTTAAGCATTTAATAAACTGGAAGGAAAAGATGTAGATTAAAGCCAGCTGGAGGTTGTTTGTCTACTCATTCTCTTCTGATTGATTTTGCTTTATTTAGTACATGAACATGTGGTCCCTTTCTATTTCCTTTCTTCTGTCTTTAATCTTTTTCAAAGTATGAGTCCCTGTGCTGGGAGTGAGGGCTGAAGTTTCTTTCCTTTTCGAAGGAGGAAAGAAGAACGATTGCACTGAACTAGAGAGAAACCAGAGTGGGGGGATAAGAAGAGAGCACAAAACACAAACATAAGCTCCCGTCTCAACGGCACGCTCTGAGTCAGATTTGCAGCAGAGGGGATGAGACGAGTAGAAACTCCAGGAATCAAAGTGCTGAAAAGCATCTTTAGACTCCATGTGAAATGAAAAGCTGTCAGGAAAGCACAGGAGTCCTCTTGAGTGAACGCTTTGACAGGCAGAGTGAAGACAGCAAAGAGTGACTATTTAATGCATTAAAATTTGCATGTCCTTACTCCCTTCCTCCTCCTCAGTGGAGGAATCGTATTCATGCTTGGGGCAAAGCGTCCTGAAACGAGCATGTCTGCAGATAGGATTTTGCCTTTGACGGGGGTGGGAGGTGGTTTAGTGGCCAGAGATGCTACAGTGGCAACTCCTTCTCCAAGGCATTTGGTGTCCAGTGGCACTAGCTGAGGTCCAAGGCAGTGGAGTTCATTTCAAAGAGGCGGACAGAAGCGCCTCTTGCAGTCAAGGTGCAAAACCAACCCTCCAAGCAGCCGCAGTGATACGGTCCAGCTCCCTTGCTGCGTGACGGGAGTTTCTCTCATCGCCAGCAGCTCGGTGGTTACCAGTCAGCCAGCAGAACAATTGGTAGGATCCAGCCAGGATCAGGTCCCCCAGCACGCACGTTCTGGATGTGGAAGGCGCTTGCTTAAAAGGCATAGCTCACTCCTGATGCTGCCCCACCAGGCTGGACGAAATGGCTCTTCCGCAGGTGTGAAGCAACACGGCCTCTTGCCCTCCTGCAGCTACACCAGTTCATCCTAGCCTGAGGAGCTGACTCATTTCTAAGTACTGAACCAGGGCTGTAGAGAACTTTGTGTTTTTTATCACAAAATCTATCTCCCTGCTTTTCTCTATCAGCTAAATACAGCCTGAGAGGGTGAAAAGAATTGTCCCAAAGCAGCTCCTCTGCCATTTATCTGGCCCATGGATGCAAGACAGCATTGGACTGGCTACGTAGGAAAGGACAGAGCCAGTTTATGTGGCACTGTTGTTTCAGAGATGAAACTTGGTGTTTCTGCAATACTGGAGATGGGTCCTGTTCTAAACAAAGCACAGTCTGGTCCAAAACAGGTGTGCTCCTTGCTGTCACTCCTGCCACAGCAATCCCAACTGCACCATAACTCTATGTGTGTGCGTGTGTGCCCATCCAAAGTTATAATCTGACATTACTGTCTGCCTCTAATATTGTGCAGCTCTGCCCACTGTATATAATTTAGACTAAGATACTCTGAGGAAAGCACTGCGTTTCTTCCGTGCTTTATATAGGGATGAATGTGCTGTTAGTGTGCAGCAAATGATAGCAATAATAATAAATACTTATGTTTTGCTGTTGCCTCGGGCTATAGCACAGAGCTTGTAATGATGCTGGATCAGAATTCCAGAGACTTCTTTATTTAGCAGTGGCCGTATCTTCACTTCTGCTTTGGTGCTTAGTGCATGTTAAACAAAGTAAAAGATTTTAAGCTCTTGACTAAGATAAGTGTCAGCTGCATAAAAGCTTGAGAGATAAAATTCACTCAAGGGAAAGATAGGAATCCAGATCTGGACCCAGAAATGATTTTTCAGTGTACATAAAGTACTCAAATTGTAATATTAAATAAACAACACCTAAGTTAAATAAACGACACAGTGGGAACTTGATTATTCTTTAATAAGATCCTAGTAACCAAAATAAACTCTGTCCAAAATGTGCTTTCTTTGCTTTAATGGCTATCTTTCCCCACGCTGGGGTTGTATTTTTCCTTTCAGCACACAATGTATTGAACTGGTACATGTAAAATGTCTGCGCAACCCTCTTTTTTTTTCCTATCAAAGTTTCCTCCATCTGAGTGCTATGTCAAAATGTAATCGCCAAGGTCTCAAGACTCATTTTACTTGTCAGGGCTTGGAAATCTTGTCAGATAGTTATTTAAGATGGCTGTCCTTCGTCCTTTCTCCTGCCTGTACTTATATCCTCAATGACTGTGATACCCACAACAGCTGTGCATGTACAAAACTCTCATGAAATCTGCATTTCTGCAACTCTGTCCATTGCCAGCCATGCTGCTGCAAGGCAGTGATAATTGCAGTGCTAATAGTTTGTTGGTAGGGAATTCCCACACTACCAGTCCAACCAGCTAGATTAAATTCTGTGTTCTAAAAGGTCACTGAAGGCACAGATCTTAGAATTTATCACTACTCAGTGCTATTTTGTGGCTCAAATGACCTGCATCAGCACATGGGACAAGCTACTTAAAATTACTGAGATGTCTAGCTTCCACAGATGTTAAGCATGATTCCCTTTTTTTCTCTGTCTTTTGGTTGATGTCAGAAAATGACTACTGTGAGCAGCTCCTATTTAGGCAACCAAATAGAGTGGTCTAGGTCCTAATGGTAGCTGCAGTGGATGCAGTATGTTGGGAAATATGATGGTAGCCTCAGTGGATGCACTATATTGGGAAATCTGACCTCTGTGTTTATGCATCTGAAAGAGAACGAAGCTCTACTGAAAAATCTGGTAATGTGTAAGTGACGCAGATGGTGGGAAGGAACCTGGTGTCCAAGTTGAAGCACAGCTGAAAAAAATTAGCCCTTAATGTTTAAATGAAATAGCAAATTATGATTCAAAAACATGCTATCTTCAGTGGAAATGCCTTAATTTTGATATGACTTTAAAAGAAAAATAAGTAAATAATAATAATAAAAAAAATGACTCCCTCGAAATGAGACTGGAAAAATGAAGCCATTTCCAGTGAGAAGATTTCTGTTTGGACCGTTGATCTGCTAGCCAGCACCAGACATTCTGCTTTACATCACAGAGTCATCCAGAGCACTCTTTGACCAACTTGTGGTAAAGAGCTGCACTTCTCCATCCTCCAGCTAGTTTCTGGTCTTTCCTCCAACTCTGCCATTCCCTCTTCCAGGTCCAAGCAATGATGAAGACCATGTCAAGTGGAAACTGCACCCTGAATGTGCCTGCCAAGAACTCGTACCGCATGGTAGTGCTGGGAGCCTCCAGGGTGGGGAAAAGCTCCATTGTCTCACGCTTTCTCAATGGCCGGTTTGAGGACCAATACACTCCCACCATTGAGGATTTTCACCGCAAGGTCTACAACATTCGGGGAGACATGTATCAGCTGGACATCCTGGACACCTCAGGGAATCACCCTTTCCCTGCTATGAGGAGGCTTTCCATCCTGACAGGTGAGAAAGTGGAGGGGAGGGGGGGGGAGTTTGCAGATGGGGAACGGTGGATAAAAGTTTGTAATGACAGACAGTAGCTTGAAAACTGTAGCCTGGAGATGACAGTTTCTTGGGGATAAGATGCATCTGGGAGGTAGCTAAATGGACTGTGGGATTTTATTGCAAGATGTACTTCTCTAGAGAGATATTTCCTGGCCAGTGTGCTTCCTACGCCATAGGGAGTGCATTAGCCACAGAGGAAAAGTCCACTGGGTGAAGGTCTGAAATAGAGATTTCCTCCTAGTTTATTTCCCTCCTCTGCTACCTCTCCCTCCTGCAACATATTTTTTACTGCAGTCACAAATGAATGGTTGAGTAAAACCTCATGGGCAATAAAGAGCAGCAAGGGACAAAACAAGCGTGTCATTATAAGACACAAGTGGTGAAAAGCAAATGTAAAATGCACAGGCAGGGAATTCAAACCGAGAAAAGCTCAAAGATTTTTTTTCTGAAAGTTCCAGCCTGATGCTCTTGATTTGATATTCCAGTAAAAAAATCACTCTACTTGTACCCTTTCTCCTAAGTCTATGGTTAATCAAATGAGTTAAAGAGGGAAACTGGTGGACTCATTTTATATGTCCTCATTGTCAAACAGTTCCATTTGTGAGCTAAGATGTGTTCTTAACCTGTGAAAGTGACAGTGGGGAAATATTCAGCCACAGCTCACAACAAAACCTACTTTCTGGATCTGCTATCTCCCCTTCTAGATAGCCAGTGAAACATGACGTCTGCATCAGTCCGGGCTAGCATCTGCATTCAGTGAGGTCCTAGGGCCAGTTTCAGGGATGTGGATGTGAGCTTTTGTCCCTGAAATCTCTCTTAGCACTTTCCACATGACTGTCATTCAACAGGCAATGATTTGCATTATTTTATATTCTGCAAAAGGAATTGTAAGTCAGGAAATGTCAAAAGGAAATGCCAGGGGATCTGTGTCATTTATATATTTCTTTTTTTCTATGGTCTGTTTCTCTCGTGCAAATGAAATGGCAGCCGAGCAGTGAAAATTGGGAAACCTCTCATTCTTTACTTAGGCGTTTAGGACTGACTAGCTGTAAATCTTCCGTTCAGGTGTTGCTTCTTGTATTGTATAATCAAAAGGCCAAGACTGAGTTGTTACTAGTTCTCCACTCTTCCTAGTGTCAGAAAAGGCTGTGTTTTACACAGCGATATCGACAAAAGGAAGAAAAGGAAAAGCAATGCAGCAGAGCTGGATAGAAACTTGTTTCCTTTTTCAATTGCAGGGGATGTTTTCATCCTGGTATTCAGCCTGGATAACAGAGAATCCTTTGATGAGGTCAAGAGACTCCAGAAACAGATCCTTGAGGTCAAATCCTGCCTGAAGAACAAGACTAAGGAATCGGCTGACCTCCCAATGGTGATCTGTGGCAACAAAAATGACCACGGTGAAATCTACCGCAAAGTGCGCTCAGATGAAGGCGAGAACCTTGTCTCCAGTGATGAAAACTGTGCTTACTTTGAAGTTTCAGCCAAGAAGAACACCAACGTGGATGAGATGTTCTACGTCCTCTTCAGCATGGCCAAGCTACCTCATGAGATGAGCCCTGCTCTCCACAGGAAAATCTCCATCCAGTATGGTGACACCTTCCAACAGAAATCCTTCCGGATGCGACGAGTCAAGGACATGGATGCCTACGGCATGATCTCTCCCTTTGCTCGCCGACCAAGTGTCAACAGTGATCTGAAGTACATCAAATCGAAAGTTCTCAGGGAAGGTCAGTCAAGAGAGAGGGAGAAATGCACTATCCAGTGAAGAGAGCTTGCCCTTCTGGCTGAAGTCATCATCCACATGCAGTGCCTTAAAGAAAATGGTCTGTGGAAGCACAGAATGGGCTCACTGGGTTCATCGAGAACACCTGACACAGAAAAAGGATAACTCTTCCTGCGGCTTCTGCTGAGTCATGAATGTAAATAACATCATCCTTATAAAGGACTGGGAAAAATCATATGCCTGAGAGTGCATTTCTCTGTCTTTGTGACGTAGTTCATCTGCATTCCCCATTTTGTCTAAAGAACAGAGACTTGAGAAGTAAAGAAATTTCAACCTCATCCTTACAAAGAAAGTAGAGGTCAAAAATGCACAGAAGGCATTAGCAGTTACCCAGTGTGTGGCACTTGCTTAGAGAGAGGAGGTTGTTTCTGTGTGCGTGCTTGTGTGTGTGTGTCTGTGTGCATGCATGTGAGGAGCACTTCTTTTAAAAAATGGGACTTGCATTTCAAAGGGCAATAGTCTTACTGAGGTTTCCCAGATTGGGAGTGGACTCTATATATGGACTCTAACTCACTTCTGAGGGAACCTGCATTAAGAAGGTCTTGATTTTATGTTTGCTGGGACAGTTACCATTTGACATTGACATGAATGTTGTTTTGTATAACTGATTTTATTTGGGATTTGTTTTTTTACTGTCTGGGGGTGGGTTCTTAGCAAAATCAGATAGCAAGTGTGCTTGATATCATAACAGTGTCTACTTTCTAGAAATGAAAGTTTTTTTTCCATCTGTAAAACTATGTAATATGTACATTGATTGAAAGTGAAATTGTTCTGCAAAAAGCCAATACATCTGACTGCTTTGCAAGCCTGGTGTGATAGTTTCTCAAGGCAGTCACACTGACTCTGAATACCATAGTACATATGTCACCTTTAGCCCCAGTGGCCATCAGAGCAATGTCTCCTTCCCTCTGCCTGTATCAGCCAAGAGTGACTGGATTCATATGTTGGCTTAGACCACTTCAGAGGCAGGGACTGGGTTTTCCTCCAAAATTAGGAACTGAATGGTTGCAGGTTCTTGACCTGGGACCAGCTCCGCCATATTTCTTCTGTTAACATGCCTCTAGTCATTTTGTTCATGGTTTTCCCTGTTGTCTGATAACGGTTGCCTTGATGGAAACCTTTGCACTACAGAGTCCTGTAGAAGTGAAGTTTTGCGCTGGCTGTCCAAACGGGGCTGAACTGGCCAGCCAGATAAATCCGGGATCGTCATTCACTTCTTCCCTTCCTCAGGCCAGTACAAGCTTCCATGTCTTCAGCTCTCTCCCTGTCCTGCTTCTTGCTTTGTTGTTTGATGTGCTTCTGTATGCCCTCATAGCCACGTATATTCTCTTAGACATAAGCCTGCCACGCTCACTGACTGGAACAAGAGGTGTGCATGCATGCATAACTATGGGCCAAGCATGGCCCCAAGAGTGTACACAACAGCAGAGTATATATGGATTGTATACCTCAGAATTGTCTTCAGGTACCTTGTCTCTCCCTCACCCACAAATTCTGTTCTTGGCTGTATCTGACTTGCTGTGTCCTGGTCAGAGCTGTGAGCTAGTTCATGCTGTAATTTGACAGGAAACCAGGAATGATGGTTGTCTGTGAAAATTAGCCTCTGGGATTCAAAATCCCATATTCATTTATCAGCTCCACCCTTCATTGGTACTGTATATCAAGTGGTAAAATACACTGTTCTTCTATCCCCATTGCCAGAGCAGCAACTTTCTGACCATGTCTCCCCTCCCATCTATAAATATGTACACTGTTTATGATTAAACCTGTTTTATTTATTAGCTGTGTCACAGTTCATTTTTACTTTCACCAGGAACAAGGAAGGCCCTATTTTCTTTTTGTGCAGGTGCAGCTGGGCAAGTAAGATGTGGGTTGAGACATCCATTTTTTTACACTCTTTTTTTTCTTTCTTTTCTTTTTTTCTTTTTTTTCTTTCTTTTTTTCTTTTCTCTCTCTCTCTCTTTCTTTCTTTCTTTCTTCCTTCCTTCCTTCCTTTCTTCCTTTTCCCTTTCCCTTTCCCTTTCCCTTTCACTTCTTTCTCTCTTTCTCTTTCAACATGTATATAGATATCCTCTCAAGCAGAAACAGTCTTCCCAGTGCTGCCTCCAGCACGAGAGCACAACCACTCTCATGCACAGAGCTGGCATGCTCATCCCTGGTGTGATTTAATGTGGTCTCTGCAGAGACATCACCGTTTCTCCCAGCAGTCTCCCCATCTCACCATCTGCATCTCTCCACTGGATGAGTCTCAGGCTCCCTGAGCACTTGCCCACCTCCCTACAGACTCTCCATCCAAAGGCTTGACTACTGAATGTGCCAGTGATCAAGCTCTGGGACTCATGTGACACAGGGACATGGGGGAGGGTTGAAGAGGGAGTGAGAAGTGCATGGGCACTGGGCACTGGCTGGGACTCCAGTCCCAAGCCAGAAGAGAACTCCTTGGACTATAGCCCATGTGCTGCATTACTGAGCCTACATCTGCTCTCCCTCACCTGCTAGATAAAGCTGAGTTTTGTAAGAGCCTTCATAATCATCAAGTCTCTGCCCCTGTCTTATAACACTGAACTTAACAATTATTTTCCCTACTGTTCTTCCACCTTCACAAAGACCCCAGCTTTTCTAACCACTGACATTCCTGTCTTTTCTGGCATGGGTATGAAGCTACTGGGCATGGAAAAAGCTTTGTGGGGACAGCAAGGGCACAAGAGTAGGGGAGGCCAAAGACCAGGGAGTGGCAGCTGACAGAGATATGCTGGATCCCACAGGATTTCTAGTGAGCCCCAGCTTCAGTGTCCAGCTTGGTCTGCCAATGCTCAGAGTGAGAAGCATCTGTGAAACTGGTTGGGAGTGAAGGTGAAACAGCATTACAGTCACCGACAGAAACAAATGACAAAAATCGGGTAATCTTATTAAAGTAATCCTAGTCTTCTCTCTGCATTTTGTTACTGATGGTAATTGCTTTTGAAGTTAGATTATCATGCTCCCGAGGACATTTATTGTTTTGCTTTTATTATATCATTATAGTCATTCTATTAATATTCATATATTATTTAGGCTCTAGAAGTGCTTACTGCCCCTAAGACAGGCAGAATGTGTCTCAGTTGTTTATTCACAGTTAGCAGCCATTATGTTCTGTGAAAAGGGCTGGGGCTGGAAGCAGGGCTACCTGTCTGCACAGAGGGCACAAAGTAAGGCACAAACAGGAAAAGTGAATTGTTTCTTCCCTGCTAACTGTTTGTGTCTGGCTGTAAGACAGAGCAGGGCAGGGAGCTCCATGAAGTATGTGCAGACACTGCGAGAGCCAGAAGGTAGCAAAGAGGATTCAAGGAACCTGCATAGAACTTACTGTAACCCAAGAAGTCACTAAATGCACTGGACTAAGGGCAAGTCTAGAGGAAGAGATCCATCTTGCAAAGCTGCTGCAAGCAGGTGAAGAGGTTTGCTCATAAACCATCTACCCTTAATTGGTCTTACCTAGCATAATTCAGTTGCTTTATTTCAACACCTACCTTGTTCTACATTGCAGTCTATAAAACCCAATATTAGTGATCCAAAGCCTCGCTGATGCTTTTCGTGTACTCACTTTCAGGGCAAGGAGCAGGGACATATACCTGACCTAGGATCAATCACAGCCCTGGAACAAGACAGGGCTGAGATTTATTTTGTACATTGCTATACACAGCAAGAAAGTCCTTGTCCTGAAGAAATTACAACTCAACAGATTATAGGAGCTACCATAAATAATGAGGAAAATCTAATTAAGCCACAGGGTCAGTACAAATCAGGAAGGAAATAGTGGCCATGGTGAATTAAGTAAAAAAGAAATTGAGGGTTGGAAGGGCAGAGTGAAAGCCTGTTTTGATATCCAGAGGACTAAATTAGGCTTCTGTTCTGAAGGATCCCCAGGAGGACTGCTGCCACCAGGCCAGCCTGATGTTAGAGAAAGGCTTTCAGGGTGCAGTCTCACAAACAGCATCATCTCCTTGAGACCACAGGATGGAAATAGGAGGTTAGGTCAGTAAAGAAAAGAAAAGATAGGTTAAGCTGTATGCTATGAAATATAGCTTTTACCCTTATTTCACCTTTCTCTATACACAAGTGAAATCTGAAAACATTTTACTTAGATTTTTGTCCTTCACCTCCATGTAGGACACACAGCCCCACCTCCCATCACAACTTTTGCTGCCTTAGGTTCATCCTCCTGTTATGTTCCATACCGCAGACAATCTTGCTAGACCTGTCCCAATGTCTTGGCTAGGGTAGAGGGTTATGGGCAGAAGTGTTTTTGAAATAAGTGACGATTGTTGCATTTTATTTGATGTTACTGCTACTGCTCTTAGGGTTTTTATTAGCATTATTGTTTCTGTAAAAATACATGGTGGCAGGCTCAGATTAAAGGGTCTCCTTGGAACAAGATATAAAATGTGATAAAATGTACATTTTCCCCACTGGTTTCTATAGCAACACTCTTCTCTCTGCACTCAGACAGATCAGAGAATTTGCAGGGGGGAGATGAGTAGCAGTGGAGCTGCCCTAGATCCTTCACTCCTTCACCTCTGAGTCCTCACAGGAAGTTCTCCTCCCTTCAGTTTCTGTGATGTGGAGAAACAAAGACCACCAGCCAGACCCATGTTGTAGACCACTCAATGTGTCTGATAAAGCTGTGGGATGGATATGCTACCACAGATAAGAAAGTAATTTCCACAATGTTATTGTAAACTGGAACACTGCTCATGACACTGTACCTGACTTGGGGAATACACATCACAAACTGCTGTAAACCCAACTTCTGTACTCACGTCTGGTTAGAGCTATGAGTCTTGCATAACTTTTCTCTTTCCTGTGTCTTTACAGGCTGCCATCTCAGTCAGAGACTGAGACTTCCCAGAGAAATATTTCCTTTTGCTCTCATGACAACATCAGCCAAAGACCTTTCTCTGCCCCTACCATCATCAGCCATCCATAGCTTGCACAGCTGCCCTGAGTCCCAGGCACCACATTCCTAGAAAGTTATTGACTGTTTGGAAGGAGGCCAAGGACCAGGAAGAAAAAGCATTTTATGAGCCTAGAGGGATTGACTTGAGTAAGCCCTAAGAAAAGTCTGAAATTCTGTGCCATGTAGGTAAACAAAGTTTGAGAGAGGCTGGCTGGAAACCCCTAGACATGTTTGAAAGGTGGAGATGACAACTGAGACAGCACATTGTTTAGGGTTGGACAGCGGGATGTCTCAGTGGGAATGAGCGTATTAAGAGGGAAGTCGTAGGCGAAAGAGCAGGGCAGACTTTAGAGCAGTGGAATCTATTGGCAAATTTTCTAAGAGATGTCATAAAAGCCACATTAGGAAAACACTGGGAAAAAAAAACCACTGAAATCTAAATAGCCAATGCGGGTAACTCAGTGTTGGCAGTGGGATGGACTGGCTGAGCCAGTAGGCTATTTTGACTCCTAAAATTCACTTGTTTCTGTGATGGAGCCTGATCCAAAGTCTGCTTCAAAGCAAATTCCCCAGGCTGCCCATCCTCACTGCAGCCTCCCAAACCCCCATGTGGAGGGTGGGTAGGTCACTGGTCCCCTCCAGCCAGACCACTAACAATAGAGACAGGGCTTCTTACGTCAGACTCCGCTTTTTAGATCATTTCCACGAAGATCCTGGGCTGCTTGCAGCAAAGATCTCCTTCGGCAAATTATCCTTGAACAGTTTCTTGTGCATTTGTTTATTGTTCAGAAGTATTTGATGAATGATTTATGCAAACATGTACTGTGCTGTGGCTGGGATGGATAACTGAGATTAGTTCAGATTAAACACGGAAACAAGGAGGCATGAGGTCACTGTGTTTCAGGACATTTTGTAGCAAAGTAAAGAATATAAATGAAAAAAATTTCCAACTTGAATATGTGTCCTCACATCACTCTGACCGAGAGGGAAGCAAACTTCCTTCTAGCCCATTCTTCCTCCTCTCCAGACTCTTGAAGGAGGGATTTCACATGGACTACAATTATTCAAGCTTTTGACTTTCAGCAGTTAATATAAAGCAGTTCACAAATGAGAGCACTGAATACTTTAGATTGATTTTAGCAATATGTTGAGTCCATAGTTTGAAATGAAATTAAAAAAAAAAAAAAAAGTAAAATAAGCTCTACACTTGTGGTGAATGGAGAAAATTTCTGGCTCCAAGAAACAATTCCTTCACACACTGAGACCTTATCTGGAAAACTGCACAATTCTATTAAACTGGTCTTTCTGTGTTAGACTGGGAACGAAAACAACACAGAAATACAAGACACACACTCCCAGCAGTGGGACCAGAGCTTGTATTTTCAGATCCCACTACAATCAGGGCTGTGACAGATCTCACCTGGTTCTTCAACGTCTTTGCAAAGCTCTCAAAAGCTTCAGGGTTAAAATAAATTCAAGTTGCTAAAATACCTGGGTGTTAGGTACCAAGGGTTTGTGTTCTTCTCTTTGGGTCAGAGACCTAACAGCCCCAAGGTACAGCCCTACCAATTTCCAATCTCTTTACACAAATCAGCATCTTGGTTTCCCATCCCTGACACAGGGCCAACAGCACTCACGGGAGAGGTGAGAGAGGATAAACACCTTCTAGATTGCGAGGCACTTGGGTACTGCAGTGATGGATAAACACGTTAAAGGCTGAAGAGGCGGACCGGAAACAAATATCACCTCAATCAGGAGCTGAGCTGTGGCAGTGCCAGCTACACAGGAGAGCAATTACATTTTGCATAATCCCTGATTTCTGCACTACCTACAGTATTGTTCTGCTCAGCATCCACTGCGCTGGCAAGTCCCAGGAGCCTCAGGATTAGAACTAGACACTGGCTACCCCCTGCTCTTCAATCACTTCCTACCTGTGCGCTAAACAGTAGCATGCTGCAGAAACGTTTTGGCTCAGGGAGCCTTGGACGGACGCACAGCATAGGCTCTCCTTTCACCCTCTCACTGCTGGAGAAATGAGTGCCTCAGGGAAATGCAGCCTTGTTAAAAACAGCCTGGGGGGGTTAGAGGACAGCATAGGGAAGATCAGTGGCATTGCTTTTGGCTGGTCCAGGGCAAAATGTCTCATCTCTTCTGCCACAAAACAGTTTGTTCCTTGCTGGATGGCTCACTGCCAAGGTAATAAATACATGTTTCTAAAAAGAAATAAAATAAAAAGGAAAAATAAACACAGAGCAACGACTTGTTCTGCAAATTGACAGGAGACCTGCCTGAGGCAATGGATAAGGGGTGACAGGGACGAACAGCTCTCTTGCGGAGCCTTATTAGAGAGCGGACCAGAGCTCTTCACAGATACTCTTTATGAGATGCTGCCATCTGGGAGAAATCCAGATTGGCAATTATCAGAGAGAACAATTCCAGCTGGTCACAACACTGCCAAAGCAGAAATTATCCCCTTACACAATGGCACTGACTCAGACTGCTTGCAACTTTCATCAAGTTTGGGGCAGTTACACAAGGTCTGTCATTAGTCATGGTAGTATTTATTTGTGTTATGGAGCCCTGCCCACAGAACAGGACCCAGTTATGCCAGACAATATACAAATGCACAACAAATAGAAAGTCCTAATGTCCGCAAAAGCCAGGGTAGAATCTTAGTCATTACCTGCATCTGTCACATCCATCCTGTGCTTCACAGCATCGGTCTTATCATGGCTATCTACCAGAATCCTACCTGTAAGCTAATGTGAGAAGGAGCTGCTGCATGCAATACTAACCCACCACTTTCCTGATTAACATCTGAGGGCTAATTATTTCTGTATAGACCTTGTAACTACTACATTGTGGTAGTAGCAGCACCAAGACCTAGTATAAGTTAGTACTGCTCTTCCTTCAGCTGGATGCACTGAAACAGAGAAAGCAGATGTAAGGGTAATGCACTGTTTCCAAAATGTTCAAGGGATGGGTAAATTCTTCATTATTCTTGCACTAAGAGGTGACTCTTTGCAGTCTTGCTAAGGAGAGATGTCTTAGGTAGAAGCAGATTCTTTGTGCCATGTAGGTGGTCCTGTGGTTGTGCAAGCCCCAAGCCACCCATGGCTCATGGGCAGCTGAGACCTGACTGCAAGTTGTGTCCTGTGATGGTCAGTGGGGCTGTCTGAAACATTGCTGGCATGAAATCTGGATTCGGGCAGGGTGAGGAAGTGAGGTAGTCATGCTGGCATTGCCAAGTCATGTCAAAGGCCCACCAACTGCCCTGTCCTTCAGTGACCAGGTGATGCTTCACAGGACATGTGCTCCTCTCTTATCTGTGAGCCACTCCAGGACCTCTGATAGCTCTCAGAGGAAAGGAATGGGTCATATACTCCTAGGAGCAGGGTATCTACCCACCTCTGACACACAAATTGATCTATGGCCTGTGGAACAGTAGGCATTTTTAGCCACTCATGAGATTTAAAGTTGAAAGCGATGAAAAAGCCTGGAGAGGATGGAGAGATGGCCACTCGCCTCAGTGGCCCTTCTACTGCTGTAGCCCATGCAAGAACTGTTACTTGCCCTTGATCTCTCAGAGAGCAGTAACTCTGGCACAGGCTTTGGCAAAACATTTCACAGTATCCCAAAACTTCCTTTCCTCCCTCCACAGCATGATAGCTGGAGAAAGGTTTGTTCTCAAAAGGATGGTAAAACCCTTCCAAAAGATACAAAGCCATGCTGATGGAGAGCACCCCAGCTGTAGCAGGACACTTTGTGCTAGAGAGTGAGCAGATGAAAAAGAAGTGAACACCCTTGATGGTGGGAAGAGCCTTAGGGATGTTTTTTTATCCCTTTTTGGGACTTGAGACATCTTCCACACTGCATTTTCTCTTGTCAGACAAGAATTCTGCCAAAGAAGAAGATTTATGAAAGCACCTCATTAATTAAGGAGGCTTGAGTTTTGCTGATTTTTCATGAGACTTTAGACTTTGAATTGACTGTTGAAAATGAGATGAGCTTAGGCTCACTTGAGCACTTTCTCAACTTTATCCAAATTGGTTGCCTGAAGAGGGATCATTTAAGGACTGAGATTTATCAGGAGGAAATGTTGTTTTGAACCAAAATTCCACTGAAAAAGAAAACTGTAAAGATAAGTAATTTTGCATGAGAGGTGCTTGAATTGGGAAGGTTTCCTCAGTAAAACAAAAACTGTCTAAGAGGCCCTTCTGCTTTCCCACTAATTTACATCAGAAAAAAGAGGAGTTTGATGTTTCTTAAAAGAACTGAGAAAAGGAATGTGTTCCAGTGATGTACTACCACATAGTGAAATGTTTTTGCAGTTTTTTTCCCATGGTATCACAGAATCACAGAATGGTTGAGGTCGGAAGGGACCTCTGGAGGTCATCTGATCCAACCCCCCTGCTCAAGCAGGGCCACCTAGAGCTGGTTGCCCAGCACCGTGTCCTGGAGGCTTTCGAAAGTCTCCAAGAAGGTAGACTCAATAAGCTCTTTGGGCAACCTGGGCCAGTGCTCAGTCACCCACACAGTAAGAAAGTGTTCTAGTTTGTACCCATTGCCTCTTGTCCTGGCACCGGGCACCACTGAGAAGAGCCTGAGTCCATCATCTCTGCACCCTCCCTTCACACATTGCACACATTGATGAGATCCCCCTGAGCCTCCTCTTCTCCAGTCCCAGCTCTCTCAGCCTCTCTTCATAGGAGAGGTGCTCCTGTCCCTTCATCATCTTTGTGGCCCTTTGCTGGACTGTCTCTTGTATGTCCATGTCTCTCCTGTACTGAGAAGCCCAGAACTGGGCCCAGCACTCCAGGCATGGCCTCACCAGTGCTGAGTAGAGAGGAAGGATCACCTCCCTCCACCTGCTGGCAACATTCCTCCTAATGCAGCCTAGAGTACCCTTAGCCTTCTTTGAAGCAAGGGCACATTGCTGGCTCCTGTATCTTTTTGTCAACCAGGAATTAAAGCAAAAGAGACACTGGAGGCCCAAACAGAACCTCTCTTCTGTGCCCCCATCTGCATTTGGCTGGGTCAGTGTTCTCTGCCTCTGTCTTTTCCCTCACTGGCTAAAGGCAAATCTGAAGCAAGAACAGATAAAAGAGCCAGTTTGTCTTTGTCTAAAGGTATGTGGTGGGCTCCAAGACTTCCAGGCAGTAGGAAGAATAGCATTATCAACTAAGTAGTAAAAATTATCCAAGCTCTAAGTCTTGGGTCAGCTGCTATTCTTCTCTAGAAAGGTCCTGTTGTCTTCTGCTGCCCTACAGCCTTTCACAGAAAGTCCAGATGGGGAAAGAGAGCATTTGCCATTTCTAGCCCCTCCGAAACTGCAGATGAAAACTTGCTGTTCCTTGCCCTTAGCCAGAATCAAGAGAAAAACAAACGCCTCTGTTTAAGCTGTGTCTATAGTGCCAGATATTCCCCATGTTGCACATCAGCAATCCTCTGATTGTCGTCAAGACCTGCAAAACGGCAGTGCCACATTGGTGCCTGCTTGATGGCTTTTAGCACAAGACCTTGTTCAAGGTTTCTACCAGAGGCTGCACAGATGTAGTTTCCAGAGCCTGTTCCCTTCTGGGACATCCAGGGAGGTGGCTGTGGTGACAAAGATTTTCTGTCTCCACAAGCATGGCACAGTGACTCCTATTGCCACTCTCACTCTCTCTGCAACCTACTGTGTCCCATCTCACAACGCCATCAGATGTCATTTCACTCCATGACAGCAACACACAGAATGACAAATGATTGCCAGAACTGAGGGTCTTACCCTGCTTTGTCCTTCTTCGCCCAGGTAAGTACTGGTGCCAGGCAAAGCATTAGAAACTGTACTGTAAAGATGTAAATTGAGATTACAGGAGTCTTTCTGAATTTCCATGCCGCAGTGCTTCTCCTATCTGTGTCCCATCTCCACATCAGGCATGTGCTTGAAACCCACACTGTTCTGGTCTGAAGAGATAAGAGACCTGGGTGAATACCCTAAAAGGGACTTGCAGTATGGTCCAAGGGATGCTTGGTGTGTTCCAACAAGTGTGTTATGGGGCACAGCCACAGACCATCCCATAAACACATGTACAGCCAGCCAGAATGACCTCACCTTCAGAAACGAGAAGTCAAAATGAGAGCACTGTGGAAGCTTTACAGTGCTACACCAGGCCAGTTATGCAAGACTCACTGAATAAACTGTGCCACGTTCAGACAGCTTGATCCCGGGGTACTTACCGAAAATCCCAGCTGAACCTGGAGCTTGGGGTCAGTAGCCTCAGAGAGACCAGAGTATGTTGGCACCACACTAACAAGCTAGCAGGGTGACTTTAGGGACACACTGCTGCCTGTGTTGGCCCGTTGGAGGGAGACAGCCAGTGACCTCACACAGTCCTGGTCTTTGACATCATGCCAGCAAGGCAGCAACCTCACAAAGGCCTGACGCATGATAACCAGTCCAACAGTTGCCTGCTGTGACAGGAAACGTCGAAGTGGCCTATACCTTGACACGACTCCAGCTGAATATGGGCACTTAGCCAGAAGCTGTTCTGTGGTGGGACATACTGCCTGCCTGTTTGCCAGGAGAGGCAGAGAGGGAGCAGCGGAGTACATTAAACAAGGTAAAGCCAACAGATGGCAGGAGTCAATCTTTAGGTTCCTCCAAAACACCTAGAGTACATTTGCATTCTGGAGCCTGGAAGGGGCAGAGAAGAGAACGCAAAAGATGTTTGCAGGAACAGGCAAAAATGAAGCAGACAGAGCCATCATCGGGTGAAGTCTGTCCTGTGGACAGGAAATGTTTCTTTGAGATTGTTTTAGAAGTTTCATTTTCTGCCTCTGCTCCAGAGGCCAGAGACAAGGAGCCTGACTATTTTTAAAGATGGGCTTGACGCACTAGGAAAGAGCTTGTGTGACATGATAGGCTGTTATAGCCAGGAAATGGACACCCTGACCCAGGAGAGGCATTCCGGCGCTGTGCTCCTGAGCCTGGGCTCTGGCTGCCTGCAGGATTCACTGTCTTTTTCAGGAGAAGATAGGAAAGGAAAAGAAAAGAAAGCCTCTAGTTTCAACCCAGCCTCAATCCTGAGGAAAACAGGAAGCCTGGGGAAGAAAACCCAGATTAGCCAAAAGTGTTGAAAGAGATGAGTATGTCAGACGTCTCCTTTAACTAACTGACTGGTAGTGCTATTCCTGAGGCTTGGGAATTGACATCAGGCCAGCAGTAGCAGTTGGGCACCAGTGACTTATGACTTGATGGGTTGATGTGAAAGCAACAGCCCAGGCAAAGTATCACAGAGGCCTGTGCCTCCAAATTAGCTGTAAGAATGTGTTGGCACGGTGAGCCCATACTAGCATGTAATATGATGCAAGCCTAAAAAGCTGGAGGTAGTGAGTGTTAACCAAAGACACTGGAAACTAATACCCCAAAGAATAGCTCTTTTATATCTGATCAAAAATCTAGAGAAGCAGAACAGTGGTTAAAGTGATTTTAACTGTCTGAAGTACAGGTCTTGGCATTGGCTAGACATCTTGACTTCTCTTCCTAGCCTGGGGAGCGCAGCTTCCCAGTTCCTGCCTCCTCACGGAAACAGTAAATGCACCTTTACACAGGAGGAGACTAAGAAACAGAAGCCACCAAGAAAGCTGGGGAGGTTCCCACCTGGGCAGTTGCAACCTCTTGAGTGTCCTCCTGCTAGGAGGTGGAGCAACAAGCCTCTGACTGGCAGAGAGGGACAGACTGGTTCGGAGACTCCTGCCTGCTGATGGTTTTTGCTGCCCTCCAGCAGGGCATATCCTGCCTCCATCTTCCTTCCCTGGTCCACTGTCACCTCTCACTCCAATGCAGAAGAAAGGGCTTTGAGGTGGGGGCTGTGTTAAAGGGTTTACAAAATCAAGTGCTCAAAGGCAAGAGGCATCTTGGATATGACTATATTAAGAAATTAAATGGTTCCTAGATTCTGGAACTGCATCACCCATTCTGTTAAATTGTAAATTTCCTGTCACAGTTTTGGCCCAGACTAAGGGGGTCCCCCCAGACAATTCCCTGAAGCCATCTGGAGTTTAGCCCGGACAAGGAACAATTCTTAACAAGGAGTTTGCAGGCAGCCACCCACTTCTGGAGGGTAATGATGTTTAATAGAGTGTCTGCAGACCTTTCCATTCCAGTTGGTTTCAGTGCCAGAGAAAGAGCCTGCATTTAATTTTCTAGTTCAACTGTAGCCTACAGTACCACTAAAGGAGGGCAGAAAAGGCTACAGCATTTGTAAATCTCTGCTGTAACCTGTCCATCATGTGAAACATGACCATCCTTCACATCTCTTCAACAAACAGAGCTGTGGCTGCTTTCTGCAGCTCTACCTCTCTTTACAAAATGGCCCACTGGCAAATTCATGGAAATAAACTAGAGCAGGCATGAAACTCATCTTTTTGGAAGGGGCTGTGGAGAAACAGCAAGCACATTTCTACATCTAGGTCTCTTGACTGGCAAAAGAAAAGTGGTGGGAAGGAAGAATGCTTAAAAAGAAAAGAAAATGAGGAGTGAAGGACCGGGTTGCTGACTCTAACCATGCTTCAAGAGTCTTATGCCAATTTATATTGCCCTGCTGACGTTACACAAGAAGCCTAAATGTAGTTGAACAAGTCAAGTTACAAACTTTCAGCTCCATTCATCTTTTGCATCAGAAATACTTGGAGCACAACAGCAATAAATTAGTGCCAGCCCTCCTGCTGACATAATTCAAAGTATCTTTCCCTGCTCAGCAAGGCCTGATATTTCATGTCGATTACATATTGTTATTAATATGGAGGCATTTGCTCATGGGGGGGCAACACAACTAAAACCCTCACCAAATAGGGCTTTTGGGGGAAAATTTTTCCTTGTTTATTCCTCTCCACTCCGTGAACCATTAATTTCAATGAAGAACTGCAACCAGCAACAGGCAATGATACAAAGAGATTGATAGATCCACTCTATTTCACCCTCACATACCTATTGGGGTACATGTAAATTCTGAGTGAGACTTGTCAATCACCTCAGTGCTTGATAATGTCCCTACCTCCCACACCACTGATTAGTGTCACTCACCGAATGAGCAGGAAGGGCGCGGAGGCAGATTCTGCCAGCAGTACGAAATTTACTTCAAATCAAGTCTGTGAAATACAGCCTGAGATTCATGCCATGTAGGTGGAGGAGGGAGGAGAGGAAAACATCTTTCCCTTGGAGGACTCATAGCTGCTTATATTGCGTGTAAAAAAGAAATGGTCTAATTTACTAAAGGGAAAGAGAGAACGTAGAATGACTTTAGGAGCACTGTGTGATGTCTTGGCAATGAAATGGTTCAGGGTCAGGGGGTGGGGATATATACTGGGAAATTATGTTACTTGTGGAGGGTCCCTGTGAAGGCAGGTGATCAATATCTGTCTGGCAGAGAGAGCTTGATTGTCTTTATGGGATTAGCTCCACGTGGCAGGAGCCCAAGAGACTCTGCAGTATGATACAGAGGCAGTGAAAGAAGGGGGAGGGAGGTGGGAGGCTGGTTTTCATGTCTGCATGTTGACAGCCAACATCTCAGAAGCTCAATGCAAGAGGATTTTGCCAAAGGTTGGTCTAAGGAGAGGTGACATCAGGCGGCTAGAAATGGTGCTGAGCTGCAAAGATCTGAACTAGAATCTCTCCAGAGCTTGAGTATGCCTGGGGATTGGAGCTGTGGTCACCATCCTGTGAAAAGGTTTATTTGGATGTTGTGGAGTTGGGAAGTGGGTTGTGGGAGGGTCCCAAATGAAATCTGGTTGAAGATGAAGAACAGGAATTTATGCCTCAGACTGGGGTGTGACAGAAACATCTGTGTTGCTTAGTCGTTATTCAGTGCACTTGAGACAGAACTTTTGCAGCAAGAGGGGGAAAGTCCTATCTGCAATGAGACAGAGATCAGTTGTATGGTGTGAGTTTCACCTTCTGCAAAACTAGGCTATTAATATTGCTGAGATAGTCACCATGAGGCTTAGGAATGTTTGCAAAAGGGTACAGGGGACCCCAAGCACCAGTCTCAAGAGATACCTGGATGTCAGACAACAGTGGGTATACCTGGTGTTGAGCGCCCTACGATCGTGTTGGACTGGGCTTTTAAAAGATCCGTGTCACTTGAGTCTCCTGAACTTTGCCATCTGTGGGATAAGGAGCCTGGACAGGTCGATTTTACTGTGGAAAGGGAAGAGTTAAGGAGAGAGGATGTGAAATGAGATGGAGGGCTGGGAGAGAGAGCTCTTAAGGGTTGGGGTAGACGCTCCTGCAGTCAGTCATGGGAAAGAAAGCAGCGGGGGCAGGAGCTGCTCTTCCCAGCATTAGTCATCACCCCCACACCGAACTCTGTGGGAGCCCCAGCCAGCTTCACCCTCATGGTCCTGCTGGAGGTGAGGTCAGCAGCAAAAGCAGTGCTGCCTGACGTCTCTCCAGCAGACTGCTGCTCAAGGCAGCTCTGTTGTGCCCATACCCAGATCCACTTCAACTTGCCTTTCCTGTCACACCTGTAAAAGCAACAGATCCTGTGCTATACAGGCCCTTTGCAGCACCTAGCACATGGGAGTCCGCCCCCTCCTTGGGACTCTCACTACAACCCACAAAACCACTGCTACCATTAAAAAGCTATTATCTGATGATATAACATTAGGTATTACAACAGAGCCTGAATTTGCACACTCTGAAATTGCTGACAACGCCTTGCTAGGGCAGGAGTCCTTTTCAAAGCTGTGATGAGGCTCTCCCACGTGAGGTTCACACTTCGAGAAACTGATCATTTCACAGTCAAACAAAAGCCATACGGCTAGATTCCATGCACAAATGACTCCATCCAGAAATAGATGTCCAATTAAGGGAAAATATGTTTCTAAAAATCATTTTGTCTCCTGCAGTTTATAAATTTTTCCCTCCTTTTTTTTTTTTTAAACTGACTTTTTATGTCAGTCAGTTTTGGGTTGTTTTATTCTTAACTGAGTTAGTAAACCCCTATGCACCAAAATTCCCACTGAGAAAGAGCAGTCTCCACTATTTGGTTTTGTTGTTTTAGTAGCAGAAAAGCTATCACTTTTTCCACTCTGTCTCTTGCCCAAAAGCCTTTTGTGCCATTGTAATTCAGTGGACCTAAGATCTGTTTTTAAGGAAACCTGCAGAGGTTCAGAAAACCTCAAAAGCAGGCCCTGCAATCTTCCCAGTGCTGTTAAGGATGCTAAAGATAAGCCAAAAAATTTAAGATGAGATAAGCAAAAATTTTAAGATAGGAGGAGATTAGTGCAATGGTGTAGTTTACACCCCTGAGAAAGTACATCCAACAGTCCCAGTATCAAATTGAAATGACTTCTAATGGGATAAAAAAGCTGAGTTGACAAAGCAGACCCTTCTTCCCAGCAGAGATGCCCATATCCCTCCCACGTAAGCATTCCTTGTAGGTGGTAAAGGCAACAGGACGCATGGAGGAAGGAAGGCAAAGGTGCTGGGAGTGGGTGCGTGCTGGTCAGGTGTGGATGACTGGTGTTTGGGTGCCACATATTTCTTCTGGGCTTGTCCATTCCAAATGTCTCAGGGTTATCGTTCTTCAGTGAGTACTGAAGTGATGATCCCCATGCTTCCTAGGCCTCAAGCAGGAGCTGCCACATTTAGGCAGCTACAGCTGACTGGGGTGAGAGGGGCATGGACTTTAGCTCGTTTGCTTCCAAATGCCATGTCCTGTTGCACAAGGAAATGTGACATTATTTCACTACAGGACATCATACAGTCAAGACAGCTTTAAAATGCACAGAAGCATCACCAGTGCTGTGAAAGACTAGGAAGAGACCCAGCCACAGGGCAGCGTGTGGCAGGAGGGGAGATTCAGTGCAGCTTCACCAAGCCAAGTATCGGTGTGGCAGCTCAGATGACATCTCTCACATCCTGCTGCTGGAAAAAGAGAGAGAGAGAGAGAGAGAGAGAGAGAGAGAGAGAGAGAACACAAAAAGATGTGGTGCCAGGTTGTCAAGCAGGCTGGGTGTTGCGGGTCTGCGGGTCGAGGGCCTTCCCGCGCCCGCTGCAGACCCACCAGAGGCCGCCATGCCTCCTCCCCCGGCGCCTGTGGTTGGCCGCGAGGCGGTAGGGCGCCATCTTGCGGCACCTCCCCACCGCAAAGAGCCGGACCCCGGCCCCGCCGCCTCCTGGGGCCTCGGGCAGGCCCCGTGCACCTCGTCCCCTTTCCTGGTCTTCGGCCCGGCCCTGGGGAGCGCAGTTGTGCACACATGGGTGCACACATGGTGGTTCCTGGGACAGTCCCTCCAACGGCATCGCTCCTGGGCTGCGTTTCTCTTCCCAGCAGCCCCACTTTTCCAGTGGACCAGGGAGGAATTTTCTGACAACAGCATTTGATATTCACAAAAGTTGGTTTGTCAAACCTCAGGCTTTTCAAGGAAAGCTGCTTCAGCCACTGTGAAGCCCAGTGGGGTACTGGTAACTAAAAGCCTGAGTAACCATGTATGCCAGGTGAACAAGTTCTGTACAGGGAAATTAGACACAGATAAGGGCTGTGTCTACCGGCAGTTGGCCTTGGCAGCCTTATAGGAAGGTTTCCATGGCCCAGCGTGGAAATTCTGGTCAACACAAGAGGGAGGGCAAAATAAAAGTTGCTGCGAGCAGCCGCTGGGCAGACAGTGCACTCTATGCTCAACTCAAAGCACTCAGCCAACAGAGGAATGATGAGGATACCAAAGCTCAGGGACAGATAGTAAAAATGAGCTCTCAATCTTTGTTCTAAACAGTCCTGAAGTGCAGGAGCAGAACTGAAAGATAGGTCTAGTACCTTCATTTCTGAATGAGTAGTTCTTGACAATCTTAGTCATTGGACTCAATGCAACAAATCAAGGCTGAGAGAATGAGACTGACTGCGTTTGAAAGTTTCTCTTCCCAGCAAGTGGTTTGATGTTGTTTGGCTTTTCTGTTAATGTGGTAATTCAGCCCATCATATCTACTGGTTGGAAGCAAGTCTATCGTGACAGTATCAACCAAAAACACTGTGTATGACTAAGTACCCATCACAAGACATTCATGTTTGCCCTGGCATCTTTGGTGTATTGGTGTACCTTACGAGTGCAGGTGTCTTCTCTGGATTTCTTTTCTAGTTCTTTTCTTCAAAGATGACAATGTAGTTGTCAGATTTGGCAAATGAATTTCTTGTATACTCTGAAATGAACATGGGAGGGGTAAAGACCTATAGAAAATAAACTGTTGCATGCAGTTTTCTTTCATCTGATCTCCTTAGGAGTTTGTTTCAAATTCTTCAGGGAAGGCAAATTCCCTCCTGCCTATTTGTTCCTCAGGTGGTGCTGCTGTTTCTGCCAAAGAAAAGACTACTTTGGACTGGAAAGCAGCTTGCTATCAAACCAGGATCCAAGTCTGGGTTTGAGTTCCTCTAGAGGTTACAGTTCTGCTAGCTCAGTGCTGTAACATGGGCTATATGGCATGGCATCAGGTGTGATATCCTCTGGAGGAAAAATCTGTCCTGTTGCCTCTCCTTCCTCATCACAGATTCACGTAAAACCTTTTCCTTAAAGTCTGAGAGAATGAAGGGAATTGAAACATTTACTCAAAAATTCCCCATAGAAAAAGGCTTTGCACTTTCTGTTCTTTATGACATCAGTGCAAATGCATCCTGGACAAGTCTTGGCAGGATCTTTTATAGGAACTCTTGTGCTCTGTGTGCTGCATAGTGGACATGCATGCACACTCTGGTATAGCTAGATATGAACCTCATGTCTTAGAATATCACATCTGTTTGGATGTGTTTCTTTTCCTGTACCTCACATCCCATAATCATGCATGGTTTGAAAACATAAGGAGCTGTTCCACATCTCCTGCTTTGTCTGCATGCTCTGTCCTCTCTAGGTTAAATAAAATGACAGTCACTGGAAATGATATAATGGCACTTCTTAAACTAGAACAAGCAGGGGTTGTTCTTCTTCTTCT
>VXAA01003071.1:323950-345664 GCA_013399115.1 Anseranas semipalmata
TTTTTTTAGAAAGCAGTAGAGATCATCCGTAAAGTCTGAGGTCATCTTATCTGTCCTTCAGTACAGTGTGGCTAAAGAATTTTACTCCATAAATATTGAACTGAGCCCTTAATAAACTAATGTTCATTGTTTTATGCTTTTTTTATCAGCAACTGAATTCAGTGTTATTGCAATCTTCACCTCCCTTCCCTGGCTGCTCTGTAACCACTTCCAGCTGCCTCTTCTCCTGACACCATCTACCTAGCTGAATCAGTCTTTGAAGTCCTTTGTTTTATGGTGCCTATTCCTACAGATAGTGTGTTGTCTTTTATGATCACTCAAAAGAGTTGCATGGAGAACAGGCAGATCCATCCAAGTGTATTTTGTGTCTGAATGGTGTTGCTTCTGTACAGTTTAAAGCTGTGCTGAGTATATGTGGTAATGTAATGAAATAAAGTCACATTACCTTGTGCAACAGGACATAGCATTTGGAAGCAAATGAGCCAAAGTCTGTCCGTCACTGAAGTGAATGGCCTTTCCTGGAGCACGTTACACCTAGAAGAGAAACGTCAGGAATCAACAACTGCATTTCAGGCAGTCTATGCTTACACCCAACTTTTCTTGAGGAACATTAGAAGTCGCTCTTCAAAATTGCATGTGGCCTTCTGCAGCAGTTTTGTCCATGCAAAGGTGAACCCCCAGCAGAAAGCAGAAGGGTAGCTTAGGGAGTGACAGTCATGCACATCTCATCTAATTTTACCTTCTCATTCATGTGGAGTGAAACCCCTGGGACATTACTAGCAGATTACTTTTACCTCATTGGGAAAAGGTCATGGTGCAGCCCTCACTGGCAAGAACAAGCTGGCTCAACAAGGTTGTCTTGGTTTCTGTGGGGCAGGGACTGTTCATCCTTTGTGTCTTGTACTTTGTCCAAACACACTGTCAGCTCTCCACTAATTATAATAAAGGCAATACTTCAAACAAATCAAAGGCCCTTCATTGAGGAGGGATGGTTTTTCTTTCCTTGTCAGACAAATGGTGCTTTGTGGGAGGCTAGGAAAGATGCTGTATAATGAAATTATGCAGTTAGTCATCTGAATGCGGACCCGCGTAGCCCACTGCTATGTCTGTGGTCAAGGAGCAGGTTGAAACGGAAGATCCTAACATCCTTCCCCCCACCCCAATTCTCCTTCCAGTATAAGTTCTGGTTAAATGTTTCTGCTTTAGCAGCCATCTCACACTCAGGACAATGGATGGTAACAGTGGGAGAAAGAGTATGAACCAGAAGTCCCAGCTTATTAGCTGTATTGGTTTGAAAAGGACTTTAGAATTTACTGAGGGGTCAGGAGCGAGAGGTCCCTTGTACTTGGGCCAAACAGTGTCTCCTTCAGTAATGCAGCTGACAACATCCCAAAGAAACAAAGAGAAGAAAGGTGATTTCACTGCTAGACAGAGCTCTTTCTTTTTTCATTTTTCCTTGCTTAGTTCCCCAGAGGACTGCTTCTTGAGTCAGCTGTGCTCTGGTACCAGGTGTGACTCAAACTGCTCCTTTAATGTTTGGTACATCATTCATAAGCTTTCTCTGAAGCCTGGGTGGGCAAATATGTTTCCCATTCCTGTCTCTGTCACAGGCCAAATCCCAATTATTCAGACATATTCCAGGGAAAAAGAAAAAACAACAACAACAAACAAACAAACAAGTGATGTCATGACAACTAGTTTAGGCTGTACTGGGGCTTTGTATTAATTACTCAGTCAAAAGGAATTTTCTTAGGAGACAACAGTCTGCAACTCAAGGAGAGGAGCAACACTTGGCATTGTGTGATCTTAGCCTCCCCTCCGAGTACCCCATGATGTTCACCAGTTGTTTGTGAACTGCATGGTCCTTTCTACCACCAACTAGGTGAGCCACTATGTGAATGAACTTGGACACGGTGATGTTAGGTGGGCATCATATGCAACAACGTGGCTGCAAGGGAATAGCTGTCCCTGGGTATTCTGGGTGGCGCTTCAGTCTGGTTATGTTATACTGACAGGAGCTCATATCTCTGAGCATTAGCCTGACAAAGCTTGGTAAAAGACAGCAGAAGCCCCTTTGGACTAGCAAAACCCAGATACAGAATATACTCTGGGAGAAAAATAGCTATGCTTCTTCCCTGTCGCCCACACCTCTCCCAAACAAAAATACCCTGCTGTTGCTATGCATAAACTAGGGGCTTAAAAAGTTGATTCTCAGCCACATTTTTTTTTGCTTTGGAAAAGGGTCTTCATGGGGTGGATGTGCCTTTCAGGAGCCTTTTCTTAGCAAGCATAAATTTTATTTGTTTTTATAACAGCCATGTCATTATGTAGCCTACAGGAACAAGACTGCAGCGATGATGCGATGGTACTTTATAGTACTGTGCGTGGTGCTTTAATACTTTATTTCTTGTTTCCTGTTTGAGAGTGAGATCATTTCGTTCAGTCAGTCCCTGATAAGATGGGCAGAGTGGAAAAGCGGAGTGACAAGACGGTGGGGAGAGGAGACATGATCAGGACACACCACTGAGGACACCACTCTGCCTTCACAGAGCAAATACTAGTGCCACTTTTGTTCCTTCCTCCATTTGCTCCATTCCCACCCCAATAAGAAAAACTTAGCAGGCAACATGAGCCTTGGTTTAAATGCACATTCGTAGCCAAGCCTTTACTATCCAGAGTTCTTAACAGCTCTCCATGGTATTCTGCCAGGCTATTGTCCACGCAGAGAAACCCTGCACTTGGCCAGCTCTGACACCAATCAGTCTAGTGCAGAGGATCAAAGTTAATAAAATGGTTGGTAAAGAAAAAAACAACGAAACATCTCAGCAGTTTCTCCTAAAAAGGATCCATCTGAGGCCCTCTGGTTTCCTGCAATATTTACCCACCCATGCAGCTTTAAAGTTCATGTTTAAGGACCAACTGCTGAGTTGAGAATGAATTTGCTGGTGTTAACTTAGGACTGAGGCTGGCAGTCATGCCACGTGGATTTAGCCGTGATGTCTCTGAGGATGCCGAGATAGGTCACAAGACCAGAAGCGTCTCCTTCTCCTTGAATGCCCTCTAAGGGGGAGAAATGGAAGAGAGTGAATATGAAGCAGGGAATATAAATTTCAGCACAAATTCCCCAGGAAATGTAGCCTCCCTCCAAGCCCCAAACCACTGAAGAAGCAAAACCCATCTTCAAGTGGCAGGAGCTGGGTAACTGCCAGTGATTGCAATAGAGCCTGGCCTTTGAGCAGCAAGATGACGAGTTCATTTTGCCTCACTTCTATGGATATCTGCTTCTACTACATCTGCTGCAGGGAATTGCAGTTTGAAGGCTTAGCACTTTAAATAGATCACAGCTATTGCCACAAAAGGCACTAATAAAAGGGGTTCGTACTGCATCTGATGAATAGATGCAGAGCCGGTCTCCAACTTTCTACTGCATCATGAGCAGAATGAAATGAGTGGTCCTAAGCCTGTGGCAAAGAATTTGCTGTATGAATCCTGGTCTCTGAAAGGTCTCACACCCACTGAAATTAATGGATGTTGAGAGGCTGTGTACCTCTGGGGCTCCAGAACAAAACATTTAGTTCTGTGTACTAACTATAGGCTCTGTGCTGTACATACATACACACACACCCCCACACGCTCTCTCATCACAGCATTAATTGTAAACTAAGCACTCCCAACAGGAATGAAATTAAATGTCCGAAGAGAGATTATACCTTAAATTTATTTCTAAGATGCTCTGCCCTCAGGATACAAGCGATGTATGTTTTCTCTCTCTCTCTCAATATATACTCTCAAGTAAATATTATCTCTTATCTCACCGACGCGAATGCTTGAAAGGATGATGTACTCTGCAGCACTCACTTACTCTGTTTCAGTCTATTTCTAACGTTGAGAGGCTCTAACATACTTTTCTTCACAGAAATAATTAACCCTTTACTGCTGAGGTGGCTGCAGTATCGAGACAAAAGGTTTGTCTATCTCCAAGCTTACTGTAGGTGGAAAAGAAAAAAGCATTACTTCCATTTCCATCTATTTTTCCCTACTGTATGTTGCCAGCAGGATTGGTACTGAAGGCTTCTTTGTTATGAGCCACTATGTGAATGAACATGGACACGGTGATGTTAGGAGGGGAAATGTTTCTCGACCATTGTGCATGAGATCTGTAAATTACTTACAGGCAGGCACAGCTGCAAGCAAGGCTCAGAACAAAGCAGTAAAGAAAGAAAACCCTCTTTCTCCTGTTACACTAGCTCTCTTCCGCAGAGTGCGGGTAGATCCAGATGTTACTGTCAATGAGGTAGGAGGAGAAGTTGTAAGCACAGCTCACAGGAAAAAAAAGAAAAAAAAAAAAACTCTCAAAAGTCTACTCCCTCAGAGGCTGGGCACCTTTGTGCTGGAATTCATCACCCAAACCTGCTCTCCTGAAGGTAAGCCCTTTTCAAAATTGACTGAGGCACAGCTCATTTTTAAAAGACTGAGGGAGCGTGAGCTGACAGAATGATCTGTGTGATAAAGGGCACGCACCTCAGCCTTGTTCGCTAACCACACTGTTGGATGGGAGTGGCTGGAACTGTGTTTTTCGGAGGTCAGATGTAGGCAAAGTATGACTGGAATCTGCTAGATTAGGCAGAGGAAGGTCACATCTGAGGATCATAAATGAATTTAGGCAGATGACCACTGGCTTAGACCCACCCGAGCTGGCGGAAGTTTGAGGCATAGCAGAAGTAGAATGTTAGAAGCCAACAGGGTTTTTACTGATGAAAATGTAAGCATGTAAAGAATTATGCAGGAGGATTTAAGGTTCATACACTTGGATTTAGGGACCTTGCTTCTGCCAGTAACCTGTTTTAGATATTTAATAAGTCCTTTATGATCTCAGTCCAGGGCCTTTTGCTGTGGAAGTGAGAAGATTAGCAGTGTCCCAAGTGATACCATAGTGCATTAATCTCTAGAGCACTTCATTCCAAGTTCAGCCCAAAGGTCTTTACACTGCTTTGCTTTGTGTGCAGCATCTGTAATCTATCTGGGTATTTACACCACACCGCTGTTTCAGCTGAACATCTACATACAGGACGTCCTTTGTCAACTGCTGAAAAGCAACCACATCAAAGCAAGAACTGCTTTCTGGCATATGGCACAACTTCACATGTCTTCCTACACAAGAAGCTCACCAACATCCTGTCTTGTAGTCTGCAGCCTGGCCTAGAGGACAGCTGAATGACCAAAGCATGGAACAGTGGATGTGCTGGTGCCCAGCTCTGCCTCAGTTTGCCCTCTGTAAAATGGGGCTAATTACACAGTACTGTAGAAGAAAAGCACAGGTGGGTCTTTATCTAAAGTCTAGGATAAAAACAATACAGAAAATAACTCAGGCATATTGTAAGAAGAGTGTTCTTTCATACAGGACATTTTATAGAGTGATAGTTTTAAACTGGATGAAACAGTTCTTAATTACCATTAAACATCAGAACAGAGTTTGTCCCAGATGACACTCACAAACAGTCAACAAGTTTCTGATCTGAAACAGACAAGGAAGCTACAGGACAGCTGAACTAGAAAAAAAAACATAGGAGGAAATATGTTAAAGATTATTTTCTAATTGTTGTTATGAGCTTGCAATTTGTGACTGTTACAAAGAATTCCATTTTTGGAGAGAGGATTTTTACTGGAAAGAAAAAAAAATGATGGTTTTATGCACTGAGGGATCATTTCAGCTGTAGAGGGAACATGCCAGACGACATAGGGACAGAAGCTTAAATGTGACATGCTGAAATAAACTGGGGGATTAGCTGGGTTAGCAATACGTGCTATTATCAAGACAAAACCAAAGTGCGCAAGAAGTTTTTTTCTCGTGATTTATGGGCCAGCTTTGACAAAGCATCCTGTACTAACACCGTAAGAAAACTCTGAGCCCCTCTTTCTTCCCATACAAAAACTCACAGATTACCAGCTCGTGTTAGGAAACTCCCTCCATCCCGTTACAGCAGCGCGATTGTCAGAATGACGCTATTACTCTTCGGAAGGCACTGATGGCTGTAAGCAGCCTTTGGGCTTACGTGTCTGGGCAGGGGGTTGTGCCTCCATCTTCCCACCTGCATTTCATTTGCCATTCCTCCTCACAGACCCCACAGATCCCTCAGCCCGCAGAGAGGAGTGACTGCGAGCGTGGCACGTGGCGCACGCTCTCTGCTTTTCCTCTGTCGCTGTACAGCTTGTCTGAGCATGTCTGGCACAAGCCCTTTGCTCAGTGCAGGCTCTCCCACAGACTCTGCGGGGACACTGGATGGCTGGTTTAGGCAAAGCTCTGTTGTTGTTTTTTCCTCCTTTCTCCCCAGCCAACTCACAGTTAATCCATGACATACTACATCCCTCAAAGGGCACCAGACTATTCCTGTATGTGTGTATCCAGCTCAGAGGCGAGTGAAAAGATGCAGACCCACTTTGACACCGTATCAGTTATCTCTTCAGATAACCCGAAAGCTCACCAAGAGTCAAGAGGACAAGACTGCTGTCATGCAAGTCCTGGGCAGAGCAATCCCAGATCTTACTGAGGGTATCAGCTCCAGGAATTTTCCACCCCTTTGGTGAGAGTTTGGATGCTGGAATTTAGCTTGAGGACAGAAACAGATGGACATGGTGGGGGAGGACAGAAAACTTCAATGAATTAAAACACCATTACTTACACACACTGAAAAGCCACAGGAGATCCACAAGTTAAGCATGGAGACAGACAATTAAGTGCTAGTAATTCAGAAGTTCTTCCAGCCAAAACTATTCTATCACTGGAACATTTGAACCTGCTATAAGGAGAATCTAAAATAAGATCAGGCACTCAGAGGCTGCTTTCATAGTGAGCTTTCCTTGCAGAAGAGGAGCAGGCTTAATTTCCTTTATGCTGTACTCCAGACATAAGGCTGCAGCTAAGATATACATGCCAGGATTAGCTTTAAAGTAGCTGTCTTGGATACTAATAACAGCATAGCTATGTGGTCACAGCCCCCTTCTCAGCCCTATATCCTGGGTAAATTCACAAATTCCTAGACAAGGTTGTCTATCTTGCACTCATTTTTAATACTTAAGGTACTTACTGTAAAAATGCTTTGGGGACATGTCTGCTGCTGGATTGCAGGGCAGCCGTACCAGCAACAGCCTCCTCTCACCAAATTCAGTAGACCAGCCCCACAGCCCCATGACATTTATCTGAGCCAGGGCCTCAAATAAAATGGAATAGCTTTGCATCTAGGCTGGCCCCACTGACCTTGCAGCAGTTGCATTTGCATTTGCATGGGCCTAACCCAAGTGACCATCCAGCCAGCTCAGGGCCACTGAACTCCTGTTTGTCTCAGCACGAGGTGCTTTTCTGGGGGCATGGCACAAGGGATGGATACTCCAATACCCTCCCCATCCCAAATAGACATTGCCTTGTCCACACAGCTACCAGCCACACTGGTATGCCCTGTGCCAGGGCCTGCCTTGCCCAAGAGAACCTCTGAGGTGCCCCTGTCTACCATAGCTTACCACAGATGACCTCTGCAGGGCTGGGGGGTAAGGTGGAGGCTGTCTCTTCTGTTTGTTTGTTTACAGGGGATGGAAGCCAAACTGGAAAAGGGCCTTGGTACAGTGCAGCCAAGTGACTATAAAATAGTGCTTTAAAAAGCCACAAGGTCACCTTTACTGACATTTGGATAAGGATTTTATAGAAGTCACAGGACTGGAAATGGACTTGTCGTGCCTATGATCACAGGGGAGGGAGGGATTTATATGCTGGCTGAGAATGCTGCATTGTTGTGACTATCATGTTCATTAATGCTCATTTATTAGCTTCTTGGATAAAAGGGGCTGATTGGGATTTCTCTTCTCGCTTACTATAGTTCCAGCTGGCTTCCTTGACTTTGCCAGCATACCTTCGAGAAGTTTAACACCCCTCCTACTACCTGTACTCTCCAGGTGCCATGCCCTTGCACAGTCTGTCTTCTCAATCAGTAAGACCTTAGCAAAACTTGGTTTTGCTGCCGTATTTCATTTAAGCACAATGTGAGAACTAGCATATATCATCCTCTTAAATGAAGAACAAGCGCACCAGATGTGTATTGTGAACCTGCTGCTTGCGTATAGACATGCACGTGTGTGTGTGCTCAGTCTAAGGAGCAGCACAGACTGTGAGCACTGTGCCCTGCACAGCCCAAACAAGCAAGGATGCACCCTTGAGAACAATGAGTCCAGGAAGGAGGAGGGCATGCTCTGATCCCATGCACCTTCAGGAGGAAGACTATAGGCAGGCAAGTCTACATGAAAGAAACACCTGGCCCCACCACTGCTTTCTGTTCCTCAGTGGCATGATCTACAGGACAGGTTTTGGTTTGCTAGTAGAATAAATAGTGGTCGTGACAAAAATACCCCTGGTCTGGAAGCACGTGGTGTGAGTATTTGAGTCTCCGTATTAAACTACAGTGTCACGCAGACATTACATCCTTAAGACACTGTCTGTGCTTCAGCCAGTCCCCAGAAAGCAGCCATATCTGTTCAGTGACCATGACGAGACTGGAAACTTCCCAGCCCCTTCCTCATGTTAGCCCCACAGGGAGATGCAAACATGAGGAGTGCCACAGGCTTCATGTGAACGTGCTAAACATTTAACATAATTTGCCACCTCACCCTGAGGTGACCCAGAGACAGACCACAGGATTAATTGTGTGGTCCCCAGCACCTGCCACTTGGGGTGGCAGTAGTGCTGGAGCTGGGCAGGATCTGCAGCAGAAGTAGAGACAAGGGGGGCAAGCAGTGCAGCCTGCAATGTTGTTGCACCCCAGCTGGGCCGACTGACTCGTTTGCACAGCGCCCGGGAAGCGAGGTGCTGCTCCCCGCATCTGAAGTCCTGTTGTGTCGCTGGCATCTGACACCAAAGCCCGAGGTAGCTCAGGTCACTGGCTGGGTGCCACAGGGAGCTGTGTCATGCAATAGAGACAGCAGCACTTGGAGAAGAATAGCATGTCGAGTGCAAAGCAACAAGGATGTTTTTCAACCCAGGGGCGGGTGTGTAGCCCATTTGCTGCCAGAAACAGCATTATTAGCATAAAAGAAGTTGTTGGAGTGCATGGAAAGCATAGGACAGCCATAAGCGTGATCTGGCTGTAGTCGGTGTGTACGTGCTGGAGCAAGGAGGCTGGCAACCACACAATCTGCGTCCCATCCTGTGACCAGGAATGTGTATGTGACACCAGATGGTGCTAACGGGGAGGGGGCTGGGCACAAGCCCCTGGGACCCATCCTCCTCATGTGAAGCTATTCCTGGAAAGGGGGCAGGACAATTTCTGAGCTTACACCGATACGGTTTATCTCCACTGAGGGACTTTATCCCACACATATACCAGAAAAGCTACATTTTCTAGTAGCACCATGGAAAGGGTGACTCCAACAAAGAGACTCAATCAATATAGCATGGGGCCAAAAGATCTCTCCACCAACCCCTTTCCTCTAGGAAACTTCCCCTGTCCCTAAAGCAGGGGTCACCGCAGGAGCTATACTGACTCACTGTGGGAGTTACATATAGCTCTACATGATGTCAGGACTGCACCCAAGGGACCCAGAGTAGCAAAGGTGCAGATGCATGGATTTCACCACAAGCATCCCAACATACGGAGCCTGCCAGAGATAAGCTGGGCTTATTCAGCCAACATACAAGCTTGCACTGATTTTGGACCCACGGTTACTGCTATCTGAACTTGCTGGTTCATCTTCACGGGGCCATAGGCAGAACCAGACAACCTACATCAGGCCCCGTGTGTGACCCGCGCAAGTTTTAGGATGGCCCCTAGCACACCAACAGAGTGGGTAAGGCATGCTGAGCAAAGAGTCAGTGCTCCCAATGGACCAAGAAACACTCCACGTACCTAATAGCCAGTAGCTAGGCACAACACGTGTGCAAACCCTCCCTCCTCCACCACATTGCCCTACATAAAAATATCTAGAGATGACTACGGTCCCACTCAGACTGACAGAGGCAGCTGCCACGGCAAGCTTTTAGTCCCAAAGCAGAGCCTGTTGTCACTGGCAGGAAATCTTATTGTGTTGGACAGGCAATCCTAGACCTTAATTAAATAGGTTGCCCTTCCTGCGAAGCCAGACAGACTAGACTGGAGTCAGAAGGAGCAAGTTGCTTAAGCCAGGGACCACCTGGCTGTAACTTCATCTATGTGACACCATATGCTTTTGTGACCCCCTCTGAAAGGTTGAAACCCCAAGCAAGCTCCCAGAGGTAAAGTGGGGATTTATAAAGAGCAAGAAATCAGAGATGCTCTGTTCTGGGAAGGAATTCATTCCTTCTCCTTTCAGAGACTGAAATTTTGTGGCCTTTGCCCTGACCAAAGACCCAGCAGATCACGCTGTTTCAGGACTGATTTTTAAGGGAGCTGGCGGCTCCTGCTCTGTCTCCGTTGCACGCAGTCCAGCAGGGAGTGCTTTGAACCAGACCCTGCTGGTAGCTCCTCATTTTGAGCACCTCGTTTTTCTTTCTCATGCTTGCCCTCATGCTGTTTCTGTGAGATAAGCCATATTACTTTCTCCATACCAGAAAACAGCAGCAGTGCTGACTCCATGCATTTCCCCTAGCCAGGACCCAGCTGCTCACCTCTGTAGCATCCCGCTGCTGTGCCATGATGTGACGCTGCCATGAATGTTCTCACCCCTGTGCAAATGTACAGAAAGACAGCTCGTCCACTGTGCTTTCTGCACGGAGATAGCTTGGGTACATAAGCCAGAAGAGACTGCAGCACCCTACTGCCGAGGCCCTGAGCTGGGTGATGGGGATGGAGGAGGGATCAGGGACCCCAGTGCTCACTGTGGGGTATAACTGCCCCTCTGGTAGGTCCAGCCAGGGAACCTGCACAATTCCCAATTCCAGAGCTAAGCGGCCCTGCTGCTTACTATCGCCTGGAGAGAGCAACGCACGGTGCCGCAGCTGGGACCCGAGGCTGCTCGCATGTGCCACCTCCCCATAAGTAGCAGGACGCAGCGGCAGGCTCCCTTCTGCACACAGAAAAAGGCCAAGCACTCATGGGTGGCCAAGGGCCATCCCCTCCACGTTCCCCCGGCTCAGCACGGCCATGGCCTTTAGTCAGGGAGCGCTTCTCAGCTCTGCGGCGCAGAATGAATGCCGTCGCTTTGGCATTTTGAAGTCCAGTAACCAGGTCATGACCCCGTGGTGACACGTGAGTGCCCCAGTCCCCACATGCCACTCAAGTCATGGGCTGGCACCGCTGCATCAGCTCTGGTGGCCGGATACATACACAACACACTGTCTGCTCTTCCTCCATCACCCCCACTTCTCGCTGGAGTTCCTACAGAGCAAAAAGTGAACACACAACACCAGTGCAGGAATTTTTATTTTCTGAGAAACACGTACTTTACTTCCCAGTGCAACACAACTTCACATGCATAGCAGCAGCTGCCAGAAGCCTACAGATCATGGGGCGTACTACTCCTTATAGTTTTGCTAATGTGAGTTCAGCGAGTTGCCAAGCTGGCAGACCCTGGAGACAGACTGCATTCACCCCCACGATACAAGGTTACACCAGTGACGGTGCTGAAAGCTCTCCGCAGTAACCTGCTAACAGTCTCACCTGGGGGAGGAATGGGACGTGGTGTCCCCACTTCCCACCCTGACATCCCTTTTGTGTCACTTGAGTCATCCCTTCGCCCTCTCGTTCACCGCACTCCTTAACACATCCCTTGTTCCTCCACATCCCTTCATCTCCTGCCATGACATTCCCCTCTCGGATGAGACTGGGTTTTGGGGATGGGGAAAGAAAAAGGGCATAGGGATAGGCAGAAGCTGACAGATAACCCCTTATATTATTTTTCCTAAGAAAACAGATTATTTCTCTTGTATACGTCAAGCCAGGAAAGGACAATGGTTTATCATGGACATCACTCTGAGTGCCTCTGCTCTGCCTAGGGTGACTCTTGGCCTCTCATCAAAGCATTCCCATATGTCTTGGATGGCCAGTCGTGAGATGTCCAAAACAGTGCTGGGGAAGCTATTCTAAGATGCACGGCCAGGCCTCCGTCGTGGTGTCCCTCTGTGCGTATATGCTAACCCTGGAAACCGAACTCCTTGTACTTGCTGGCCATGTCATTTCGGAACAGCTCCAGGGCCTTCTTCATCGCAGCCTGGGAATCAGCCCCAAAGTCTGCAGAGTGTTTTTCAGCAATGACCTTGATAATGACTTCAGAAATGAACTGTGAGGAAGGANAAAAAACAGAAGGGACACTCAGGGTTTATTTTCAGAAAATCCAGACTAAAAAATAGGTTGCAGAGCCTGGAAATATCTCCGAGCTAATTCAGTAGCCCTTCCCGCAGTCTCTGGAGAGACACTGTGGTCTAGCATGGAAGGAGCCTGGGCAGGGCAGAAGAACTGGGCTCTATTCCTAGCTTGGACACTGATCTGCTTCGTGACCTTGAGTAGACCATGGCCCTTCCCACTCTTTGTCTGCCTTGTCCATTGAAACTGCAAATTCATGCTCTGTGTTTGTGCAACACTTAGTTTTGTGGGTCTTGGTCTCCAATGGATCCTCCAGGGCTTACTCTAAAATTGTACGTCCCTCGTGTCCGGCCACTGACAGTTCTTATGTCGTGTAGTTTCCCAGGCATGCAGAGGCTGCATGGGCTGGTTTATTATTGTCAAGAGTATCTCAGACTGCATATGGTGTTTGGAATGGGAAATCTAAACTTGGAGATTCACATACCATGAGCTGAGCCCTTTCCGTGCCTCCTCTTGCCTGTACACAGAGACCTTGGACTTCAGAGAGAGTTCACTGAAGTCCAACTAGACATCGCTAAATAAAAGTGCAACTCTCATGTAGCTGTCCTGCACACATTCGTTACACATCAAACACCAAGATTCCCTGCCCTCTTCCATACCTCCAGATATTTGACAGGGATCTTGTGCTTCGTGGCATGGGTTTGAGCCAGGGGCTTCAACTCTGCCTCATGATTACCCTTCTGCTTCAGGATTTTGCCCAGCTGGGTAAGGACGGTAACTCCATGTTTCTTCAGATCTTCAGAGCCCTTCATCTGATCGGGGGTCTTCAGGCCTTTGAACTTTTCAAAGCGATCCAAGGTCTCAGGGTGGTCCTGAAAGAGTCTGTGGACAGAAGCAGAGGGACTTGTGAGACTTGAGAGAGCTGTCATCCAGACCAGAGCTGAGGTCCAGCTACCCCGGGTGTGTATGGACAGGCAAACATATGATAACCTGCTTCTCCCTGCAGAGAAATCTCTTAGCTAGTCCCTGCTAGTGGCGGCTGCTTTCACCTGGGAACTCTGGTGTTTTGGACCCTTTCCAAATTATCACCATTCAGAGTCATTCAATTTAGTGTGTATATAAGCCAGGAAAGCAGTCGACCCTATTTTGAATCAGTGTTTTGCATCCTTCCTCTGGTAGGTTGTTCCACAGCCGGATGACACTCTGTGTGCAGAAAAGTTTCTTTTAACATCTATTTTGTTCAGGCTGTTTTTTATCATTAGCAAATGATAAAATGCCTCTTGTCTTTGGAGGGCAGAAGCTCCTGATGTACCTCCCTTTGAATACTGTATCTACTTTAATCCCATCCTCTTACACATGTCCTAAGATGATCACCCCATCTTTTTTCCATCCCTTCTGGCTGAGACAGAGACACTGCCCTAACCATGTCCAACTAGAGTGACAGAGCAAGTATCCTTTTTTTTTTTTATAGCTCTGCTAACTGTTTGGCACCAGTCCCCCAGGTCCCCTAGGTTATGTCAACTGTACTAGGACAGAGACAAGAGCCAAGGCTGGTCGTGGCACTGAGAGCTGTGTTCTTGCATTCATCTGAAGGAAAAACAAAACCAAATGAAAACACCTGTCTTCCCTGGCTCACTCTATCACTGAGGAGCCAGCCTGTATTTCCCCCAGCCTGTCACCCTGTGAGGTATTGTAAACCCCAGGCTCTCACCAAAACCCTCTTCCCAGCCCGTCTCTGCTTTGACCAGGAAAGAAGAGTTCTAGAAGCTTCTTACACATGCACACACACACACACACAAAAAAAAGGGGGGGNNNNGGGGGGGGGGGGGCAGGGGGAGCAGCCCCAGCCTCATGTCCCTCACTTTCAGGCTCAGGTGTTTGAACATCATCTCGACGGGAGACCTTACTGTGCCCCCACCCTGTGAACGCGGACAGAGGGTTTGAGTTTCTGCCCTTTTCTCGCATGCCCCAGCTCAGCCTGGTGCTGGCAGTGTGGTTCCTCCATCTGGAACCATGGCACCTCTGAGAGCCCTTGGGAGCAAGTGGGTAAGAAGAGCATGGGGCACGCAGGCACGCGGGTGCCCTGCCATTTGGTGTTGTACATAGCCACTCTGATCCTGAAATGGAAATGAAATCAGGAAGGTGGAGGGGTGGTTAAAAGCCAGGCTAGTGGTGTCCCACGCTTCTTCCCAGGAGGCAGGATGCTGACACCATTGGCAACCAAACTGGTAGGAAATTTCATTCTTTTCCCTGCCAGAGTCCTAGAGTCAGGGTGAAAAGGGGACACTGGCTGTCCTGGTTATTAGGAACAGGCTAATAGTTAGGTGTTGAGAGCCATCAGCTCCCTTGCACAAGTTTATTTTCAGGCATTTACCCCCTGATGGACATAACCCAACCAGCTGAAGCACCAGCGAGAGCAGTGGCTGCCTTCACAGCCAGGGCCCTGCAGCTCACATCCATGAAGTGGCTCACCCAGGTTGCCCGGGGCTGTGGCCATGAAACCAGCCCCCCTCTCCCAGTACCGTGGTCACTCGCTTGCCCTGCCCTCGGGAGGGTGCTGGTGCTGGGATTACCTAGGGGCTGGTCCCGTCCTGAACCAAACACTCCTCCTGCTTAGGTGGCTGTTTGGATGAGGCCAGACTTTCCGCCATAAGATGTAAGTATAGGTTAGGCTACGTTAACAAATACCTCAGCCACATGGAAAACACAAGCTGTCCCGCAGCAAAAGGTTTCTGTTCGTGAGTGACCAGTCTTTGCCAGCGCTTCCCTTCAAAGGTCTCCAGAGGACTTCTGTGCTCTACCAGATGCTGAGCACACCACATGCCTTCCCTTTTTTCTTGTGTCTTTCTATGACACAGGTTGTCTCTCACCCAGGGAGATGAAGTTGCCCTATGAAATGGGATGGAGTTGTTCTAAAAACCTCCCTCCATCATGTCTGGCTCTGGCTTAATCATGTCTGCCAAAGCCGAGATACTCCCGAGACTCTTGAATATTCTTCCAAGGAATTTGTTTGTTTGCTTTGGAAAACATCCACTTGGATCAATATTTTCTAAACATGTTCCGGGATATGTCATCTACCTAAGCAGTCTTTAACAAGGCAAAAGCAGGCACATTTCTAAACTGAGAGAGGTCTGCTGGGCTTCCCCTGCCTCTTCCCTCCCTCAGAAACTCCTTGAAGGAGCAAGAAGTGACCTGCCCATGTGCTGGGGAGCACGAAGTCACACGGGAGAGGAGTGTCACCTTTAATGCCATGGACTGGCATTTAATGCCATGCTCTGCCCTACAATACCTGGAGGAAAAGCGGTATTACCTCTTCTGTTTGGAAACTGCTTTTATTGTCTTGTGGCACTTCCAGAGCCACCTCACAGAGGTGGCCGGCTGGGGAGGGCTCAGGCTTTTGCTGCCCCCCCTCCCCAGCATACCTGCTCTGGATCACATCGGATGAACTGGGCCAGGGTAAATAAAACAGCCCCCTGCTTTGGCTCATCTTTGGAAAAGCTTTGAATGGACTGTGGACTTGCCCAGTGGTGTGGGCACCTCCCTTTAGCTGTGCTTGAGATAGGAAACCCCCAGTGTGAGAGCCACATCCCACTGCTGTCCTGAGTGCCCGTACCCTCCTAGCACATGGTGCTGAGCACAAGCTGAGGGGACATCTGGAGAGGCTCTCCCTGACATCTCCATCCCTGCTGGTCTTTAAGGACAGGGTAAGATCTGATGCCATTTCCCACTCCATGGCCCTGAGACCCCTTCCAGGCTGCATTTCTGTGACTTGCTGCTGGTTCCCAGGGTGTTCCTCACTCGGGGGGCCAGGACTGCAAGGACAGTGTAGTGATGGGGGTCCCCTCAGATGGGGACCTCACTTGCGCTCCCTCTCTGACCCCAGAAAGAGGGAAGCACGGGGAAGGATATGCCTCATTTCCCACCCAGACCCCAAATTCATCAGCAGGGAGTAGACAAGTTTTACCGCCTGGATTTCTAGGGAGTCTGGCCAAAGATCAGGATGTGCCAGGTGACACCAGGGTGGGGAGACGGAAGCAGTCAGATAATTCTTGTCAATTTTATTGAAATCAGAGATTTCAAGAGAATTGCCACTGAGCTGATTTTCCTCCCCTCTCCATCCCTGCCTCCCTTGCTGCAGAGCATCTGAAGGCCCAGGACACACAGTTCGCTCCAGTATTTCTCACCGCAGTGCCTGGGCAATGAGCATCCAAAGCAGACCTTTGCCTGCAGGTGAGGTAGAGGGAGCGACAAAGTGCCTCTGTCCTTTGAAAGCAGCGCAGGCCTCCACAGACAGATGGAGAGACAGAAGCACAGCCACTTTACACAGTGAGTAATTTTTAACCTAGAAACCATAGCAATGGAAAACCACCACCCTACATTAAAAGAAAACAGCCTGTTGGAATGCACGCTGCTGAGCACGAGTCCCCATGCTCAACATTCCTTGGTCTCTCACCCAAAGCTCTCAGCTTTGCTCTTAGGGCAGATGTTTCTTGCCTTACCTTATCAAAACTGCATGCCCGTGGCCGGCGAGGTCGGCCTCCACTTTTCCCCAGATGGTGAGGACGTGCTGCCATTCCTGGTCGCTGAGCCCCATGGTTCTGTGGAGGCAGGGGGAGATGGGCGCAGACGGGTCCTGAGCGCTGCCCGCAGCGGTTGCCTTTCCCAAAGGGTGGCTGAAGAGCTCACCCGCGGGATTTATAGCCCCTCCTTGCAGACCTACACCTGTCAATCGTCAGCTGGACATCTTGCTCTCTTTCAGGCTTGTCTAAGCTAATCAGCCTCTCTCTTTTTTTCTAGGAAGCTATTTTGGGTCAGGTGCTGTTGTGGGTGCCACTGATGGCATCATTTCTGCCTTTCGTATTGGACTGGCACATGTCCCGCTCTAGACAGAAAGGGCACTGCCCAAACGCACTGCCAGGAGCCTGTCCCAGCTCCCCAAGGACCCAGCAACCGTGTCAAACTGTGTGGCAGGAGATTCCTGAAGAGCACTGTCATCTGCAAAGCCACCCCGCCTCCCACGCCCCTGCCTGCCAAGGGCAGCCGGTGGCATCGCTCTGTCCTCCCAGAGGCCTCTCCTTTGCCCTGCAGAGGGGTGAAGTCTCCAAGCCAAGCAACCGCATCAGGAGGAAAAGCCACCACGAGCCACCGTGGGTACGATTGAGGGACACCTCCCAGGCTATGTCCTCCAGCCTCCCTCAGGACCGACGGCAGCCTGGCATGCCAGCAGGCCGATTCATCCCTTCCAAGGGGTGAGCGTGGTCGGAGCGCAGCCCGATGAGGACGCCCAGCCAGCACCGCTGCCCAGAAGGGCTCACTGCCTGGGGACCCTTCCGAAGGGGCGCAGGACCCGAGGTGCATCGCTGCCTCCGCACCCGTCCACCCAATGCAAGGCGGGAGCCGAGAGGTGCCTGGGAGGAGGGCGAGCAGGCCGCGAGGAGGACCCAAGCACAGCGCCTCGGCCCTCAGAAACACAGGGGTTAAGGGGAACGGCTTGGGCGGGAAGGGTGGCAAAGCCAGGCGGGGGTGTCGGCTGGCCTCCAAGCCGAGAGGTCGGAGAGCTTGTCCCGCTACGCTTAGCAAGCGCCTGTCAGCCAGGCCAGCCTGCGCTCCTCTGCTTCTCTCCCCTCTATGCACCAGTTTGCCTCACATCCAAAATCCCGCCTCCTAAGCGCTTCAAGGCCAAGATTGCATCCCGATTTCCCTGTGCAAACACCAGGGCACTGTCAATTACCCAAACTAAACTGATGGAGGAGCGCTTGGGAGCCCTCCAGGAGAGATCACATCCCCGCAGCCTCGCTCCTCTGGTCCTTATCGCACTAAACAAGCATTTGTGCCGGCCCAGGCTCAGCCTTGGGTGGGATCCTGAATGCTGACCTTACCGGCTTACGTGCACTGCAGACGTGAGAGAAATGTGCTCCTGGTACACGAGAGGCTGCTGTATAGCTTTGTAGCACACCGCGGCCGTGAGGACGTAACACGCTCGTGTCCGCAGGCCCCTGCTCTTCCCCTGGGGGCAAAGCCTGTCACTCGCACAGTCACCTCGGTAAAGGCAAAGCGCAGAGAGCCGACACATCGCCACCCCATTAAATGGGTGGCTGAGGGGTCTTCCAACACCGCACCGCAGCTGTGCGCCCGCGTCCATCCATAAAGCGCTCTTGCTAAGTGCACATGAATTCAATCATTAATATTTTGGGGCGCAGTGAAGCACCAAACGTCACCATGCCACCGTCACCTGGGGGTCTCGCAATGCTCTGGCCCGGACCCCCCCACGGTGCTGCTGGGGGAGCCCCCGGTCGCGCTGCCGCAGCCCGGAGCCGTCGGCCAGGGCTTGCTACCATCTAGTGGCCACGGGCGACAGAGCCGCGCGGAGGGGAGGCCACGTCCCCGTCCCCACGCAGGATCGGCAGGCTGGAGGGGGCAGGCCAGCGCGTTGGGGTGGGGGTGTCGGTGTCCCCATGTCGCGGAGTGGGAGCAGTGCCCTCTCCAAAGGGCAGGGGAAGAGCCTTTTCTGGCAATTCCCCGACGGATGGCAAGCCTTGCTATAGGTATCAGTGCATTTAGACCGTTCGGCATCCCTGCAAACGGAAAAGCTGCTTATTTCCCCATTTGCGAGCCATCAGAGAAGTTCCACCAGTGGCTCCAGCACCCCAGGATCGCCCCGGGAAGAGCAAGGTCCGGTGCTTGGGCATGGCTTTAGGAGCAGCAGCCGGTGCTCGTTGGTAACAGGGGGCACGGGCAGGGCTGGGAGGCCCAGCAGGAATTGCATGCTGGCGATGGGGGGGGAACGAGCTCCCAGTCTTTTTGGCTGCTTTTAGGTTTTCTTAGAGCATCGCTGTTGCAAAGAGAGAGAAATCCAGCCACAGCCTGTAAAATGAATGCCAGAGAGCCCAGCAGTCCCCCACGCTGCCTTGGCAGGTAATGTGGCGATGCTGCAATGATTTCTAGCCCTGTCTTTTCTGCAGCCAGGACTGATGCAAGTAGGGAAATGTGTGCCTGAGAGAGAGGTGCCAGTAGAAATCATAGTGGTGTTTTTTTTTCATTTTAAATACGTTTATGAAATGCACTTTCCAGCAGGAGGGAGAGAAGGACGCTCCAAAAACATTCAATTTTAACAACCCAAACCATCTTCCGTGTTTGCATAGCAAAACAGCTCAGAGAGGTGAACAGATTTTTTGACCAACCCCCTTTTTTTTTCCTTTTCCACGAACCTTTTTCCCACGATGCAATTAAACAAACAAACAAACAAACACAAAAAAAACACCTGGGAGCAGGGGAGGGCTGGGGGCAGCAGCCACGGCCACAGCTCTGCTGTGCCCCCGCGCCGTACAAAGCGCAGCCCGGCGCCAGCGCGGCACACACAGCTCTGGTCGGGGGTGGGGGGGGCAGCACGCCGAAAAAGCCGGGCGCGTTATATAACTCCCAATTACATAATTACGCATTGCATAATGCTGGGGAAAAGGCCCTCCGCAGCCCAGCTTCGGTTTCTATGGCGTTTTGCTGATACACGGCTTCTTCTAGGACGGTGCAGCTGCGCCTTGCTTTCAGAGCCTGCAGCGCAGGCTGTGCAGACAGACAGACAGACAGGTGGGACGCTGCGCTCCCAGCAGCATTAGCCAGAGAGAGAAGGGCAACAGCAAATCCTACAGCCACAGCAAGGCAAGAGCATTGGTTTTTTTTCAGCTCTGCCTGGCTACACAGTTGGCAGGATCAGAAGGCTGTCAGGGAAGGGCGCTGCCTGCATTACGAGACCTCTGCCTCTTGCCGGAGACCCGCTGGGGGCTGGCTGGTGCTGGCAGCGGCCAAATCCCTTCCAGGCTCTCTCCCCCTCGCCCTTAAGCCCTATTCTTAGCGGTGCCTCCAGGCAGGGCTCCCGCGCACTGATGGATTCCAGCAGCTGGGAGGTGACCCCAGCGCCTGCTTGGAAGGAAGAGGAAGGATTAGGAGGAGACGGCAGCACCGGGGCAAGGTTTGGGCTGCGGGTTTGCAGGGCTGTGCGGTGCATGCAGCATCTCGGTATGGGGTTGGGCCCAGTACCACCAAATCAGAGGGGGCTTTACCTTTGCTTCAACACGCACAGGATCTGGCCTCTGGTGACTATCAGACAGGCAACTGCACGACTCAGTCGTTTTCTGGCCTCAGAGGGAGCGCAGGATGGCACAGACCCGTGGCACAGACCTGTGGCATGACCGACCCGCAGCTCCCATGCACTCACCTGGGCAGCTGCACAGCGCCTGGACGAAGCATTGAGCTGGGCTAAGCGGGGTGCTCATCGCAGGCCAGCACGTGGATCCAGCAGGAGAGCCAGCGGGAAAGCAGCAGGGCAGCCCAGGAGCAGAATAGGAGCAACATGTGTTCCCCTGGGGCTGCAAGGCTCTCCTGAAGGGCCGGGAAACCAGAGCCCAAAAGGGCTGAGGATCTCTGTGGGAAACTGCAAGTGACATTAAAGGAAGGAGGAGAAGGATTAGATAACAACAGGCAACTTGCAAAGCATTACCTGTCCCAGGAGCAAAGGGGAGCAAAGGGAAGAAATGATTTTTTAGGTAAGAACACGGGTTATATACCAGCAGAAGCCTAGAGATCTCTAGGAAGCAAGTGGATTGAAACTTGTAACTTGGCCACTTTCAAAGCTCACGTCCCATTCTGCATTATCATTCCCACACCGAGCGCTACCTCAGGGAGGAGAGCAGCAGCCAGGTCTTTTTCTGTTCTTGGAAATAGCACTGATTGAAGCAGTTCCTAATCCAGCAGAGCTTTCTGTGATCCAGTACTCTTATGGCGGATGCCTTCAGGGAAACTGATCCCTCTGCAGAAAATCCTGGGCAAAAAATAAATGTCTTCTTCAAGCAGATCAACACCGGGTGGCAGTGAGCACCCTAAGCACTGCGCTGCTGGCCTGGCTGCCCGAGCAGGGCATTCACCACTGGATTTGGGATGGGCTCTCTGTTCTGCCATCTTCTCCCTGTTATTGTCATTCTTGCAGTTTCGCCTCGTCTTCATTTCATGCAGATCTTTTGATCTGTAGGGTCCACAGCGGTGAGGCTTGGCACCGGCCACAAGCTTTGCCCAGCAAAGCAGGCACTAAAGCATCTCACCTGCGCTGAGCATCCTGGTCCTGCGGTCGCTGTGGTAGTGGCATAACACAGCATCCCTGCGAAACGCTCAGCCTGGTCATACAGCTCGGCTGTCTGGGGACGCAGGTGGATGTCCCAGGCTGGGAACCTTTGGAAAGCTCACCTGTAAGCACCTTACACACGGCTACGAGCTCCTCGAGCCTCTTCCCCCAGCAACATCCAGAGGCAGATCCAGAGCGTAGGGAGCAGGAACAGCCCCACTCCATCACAGCAACCCGAGGCTAAGGGGCTTCCCAAGGCTATGCTTGCATCCCCGTGTTCAACAGCCTTAGGCAGAATTCTCCATGGGTTTAGAATTTTTTAATCCTCTTATACATGCCCCCCCC
>VXAA01003071.1:345680-387142 GCA_013399115.1 Anseranas semipalmata
CCCCCAAACGTATTTCAGACGTGGTTGCAGCCCTACTGGGAGAAGATGTTAAAAAGCACTAGAGACTGGGTGACTCTGCGACAGACTAACCAATGCACAAACCCCAAAATCCGCTACTCACTTTCCAACCCTTCACAAACAGCTTCAAGGCATGTCCATTCCAAAACAAACAAACAAAAAAAGCAGTACCGGGCAGGGTTCCCCATCTTTGGTGCCTTTTTAGTTGCAAGCTCCCCAGGCACCAGGCTTTTGGTTTTTGATCGTCCTCCTTCCACTGCAGGCTCCAGTGCTGGTGGCTCAGCTGGTCGGATCCAGCTGCTCTGCAGCAGAATCTGCCTGCAAATTGCTTAGCAAAGCCCGTGGTCCTTTTCGTTCCTTCCCCGTTGGCTGCAGCAGAGGTCTCGCCAGACGTGGCAGCTCTCTGCTCCGAGCAAATCCATGCTCCTCAGGATTTCGGTACTGGCATCTTCTAGGCCTTTCTGTCGAATACAGGAGCCGTGGGAGGCAGCACATCCCACCACCCCATTGCAGCCTGCAATAAAGGCACCAGAGGCTGCCAGCAGCAGCTCACCGTGCAGGGGAACGTCCACAAGAGGGAGAGTTGGTGCCAGCCTCGGCCGCAATATCACAAAATCGGTGCTTGGCTGCCTGGGTGATCGGACGAGAGCCATTCCTCGCACTTCATTTCCCCCCGCAGAAGTATTTCTTTCTCCTGGCAATTAGCCTTTCCACTTCATTTTCCCTCCTCCTCTTTCCCCAGCCAAACGGTATTTCATCTTGCTTGCGTGGGACGTGCTGCAAGGCCACGACACGCCGGCACTAGACGGTGTTGTTGGAAAGGCGTTGTGGTTGTGGTGGTTCCCCTGCCCTCGCTGCTGCTCTGCTCCTCTTCCCCTTCCTAGCAGCCATCCCTGCCAGGATCTGTGCTCCCCAGACCTCGGACTCCATCGGGACATGGGATTTTTCTGCAGGACAAAGCTTACGGTGAGGAAGCCGCAGAAGACACCGGTGATGTGGCAATGATGCAGGATGGGATGGGGCAGGAAGGGTGAAGCCAAGGCACCCAGTGACCAAAATTTGTTCCTACATGCACACTGATTTTTCTTCCTGGATCAAGGCCCAGCTCCACAAACAGCATCCCTAAGCCAGCAGCTCCAAAACCATTCAAGACATGTTTCAAGGAGTTTGGCTAGGGATTTAGCAGAAAATTCTAATGCAGCGTACAGCATTTCTGGGTTTCCTAGCCTGGAAGTTTGGAAAATGTGTCCAGAGAAAGGTCAGAAGGGACCAAGTAGCTCCATAAGAACCACGTGGCCAGCGCCACCACAAAGCCCCCAGGCGTGGCTCCCAGCCCCCGTTAGCCTGCAACTGCAGGAGCAAGCCTTGCTTGTGCCCAGCTTGTTGCGCCGCGGTGGCAGCAGCCGCCGGTGCTTCTGCAAGCACGCAGGAGAAAATCAGCTCTCGAGGAGAAAGGGACAAAGCCGGGGAGCTGCTGGCAGAGAGGTGATGCCAAAGGGGGCTGCTGAGGAACAAAGCTGAGGATGCTCCTCTGAAGCACGCTGCTGGTGCTGACATTTCGGACACTGCGTGCAAAAGTGCCCTGGGCAGGAGCACCGCTGCGCTCCCGAGCCTGGCCGCCCACAGCAGGGAGCGTGGTGGCAGCCCCGTGCGGGGGCCGTGGGGCAGGGACAGCCCCACCGCGCCCGGAGCGAGGCGACGTGTCGGCGTGCCCGGCAGGATGCCCGCACCGCTGCCAAAGGCGCTGCGCATCGGGGGGGTCAGACAAGTAAGCAGCGTGTTAGCAAACAGGGCCGAGTGCTGCAGGCAGCCTATTTCGCTTGGCTTTAGGTATGCAGGCAGGAAATAGCATAACCAAAAGGCATCGGGGGTGAGAAGATGAAGAAGAAAGAGAAGGGCCAAGGCTCTCCTTGGCACGGCTGAGGAAGCGAGCTTATTTACAAAACAGCCGGTGGGTATGTGCCTAGCATACAAAGGATAAGAAAAATAAAAGCACCTGCTGCTAATACAAAGTTATCGTATGTTGAGTGGCATAATTTCATATTACACAATTACTTCATACAGATTAGGGTAGAAATAATTAACAGAAAGGTTGTGCTCTGAGGCGGAGCTCCCCTGGCACCGAATTCAGGTCAACGTGGAAGCTCGCACTCATAGATGCTCCCAAAACCAAATCCCCAACCTTCAGACCATTTTCCCTAGCAGCTCAGCTACCCGCTGTACCCTTTGAAGTAATATTTTAGATTGTAATTTAAATCTTTATCCTCCTTTCTTACCTTTAATTTCTCTCTTACTACCCACGCAGACACGAGTTCCACAGTTGCCCACCCTGTCAGCGTGCGACTGCCTCTCCCTGCACACTGCCAAGCTCCCAGCTTCACTGGGTGCCGTCCCAGTGCCTGTCCCCCCCGGCAGGGGTGAGGGACCCCCACTCGTGCCGTGCCAGGCAGCGGGAGGCCGCCAGGATGCTGGCTGGTGGCTCGCTGCCCGCCCTGCTGCCTGCAGACACCTCTAATCCAGGGAGCAGCCAAAGGGTCAGGGGGCTTCAGGCTTGCCAGGAACCAAAAAGAAATATTTTCAGGCTGAGTGAGGTTGACACAAATGTTTTATTTCTCTCTTTTTTTTTTTTTTTTTTTTTCCCCTATGAACTCACAAGCAAAGCAGGAGCCCTGGTTTTGGCCATGTCTGCTCAGGAGTGAAATTACAACAGCAGCAAATACTTTTCAAGTGCCTCAGTGAAGTATGAAACTTGCCCCTTCCTTTCTATCTTTGCCCACGTGTGCGTGTATCAGCCCCCTCCATCTCTGCCAGAGCATGACTTCAGGCACCCTCGCAGCAGAAAAACATTAGCTCCCGTTTGCCCCAGACCTCCATCATTTTCTCCGGCTGCGTAGCGCGCCGGCCACGCATGGAGCAGGGCTCTGTGCCGCGGGGATGCCCCGGCACCGTCACAGCCCACGGACTCAGTCTCACACGTGCTGGGGGACACGGACGGCATCCTCAGGCCGGGGATCGGTGGCTCGGTGCGGCTGGGCACCGCGCAAGGTCTGCGGGCTGAGGTGCAGATGGGGAGGCAGCGCTGAGCAGCCCGGGCAGGTGGGGCTGCAGCCCTTTGCCTCACCTCCATGCACGTGGCTGCAATATCCCCGCACCCTCTGGCTTAGAAACTGATAGAGGTGATTTTCACAGTGATGGACATGGGAAAAAAAAAATAGGAGGGGTATTTTGTCATAGCTAACTACCCACACCAGCTCTGATGAAGTGTTTTGCTCATCAGCCACATATTCCCATCATGCTTAGGCAGCCAAATACTGACTTCTTTATCATAAATTAAAAAAAAAAAAAAGCCATTTGAAACAAAACAATCTAATTACAGAATAAATATTTAGCTTGAAATGAGCAGACAGACATTCAAAACCATTTTCTGACATGACAGATGATCTGAAAGGAGCTGCACCGCGGGCATTGTATGCTGTTCAAACCCAATTTAAGAATACGTGGCGTAGTAGCAAAAATAGACATGACCCTAAGCACGAATATCACCGCTCAGACAAACATCTCCTGTAAAATGCCGTCAGGGCTTTGGATGGCAGCCGGACCCGGGAACAGCGTCGCCCACCTCCGTGAGCGCCGCCGCAATCAGCCCGTGACATGGCCCCGCGACAGCTTCCCATGGCTGGGACTGCGAGCTGGGTGCCAGATGAAGACCTAAGGGCAAGTCCTGTCCCCTTACGCACGTCACCTGCCTTCTGACTCTTGGCGTGCTGGGTGAGACCCAGAAGGGCCCTTGCTACCTGTGCCATGGCTAAATTATTGCGGCATCCAGCTGACAGGTGAGAGCCAGATAGTGCGGGAGGAATGAGCTTTGCACCTTTAAACCCTGAGGAACTCACATCCACGCTCACAGGAGCGAAGGGGTACGACGGGACAGGTGTATGTCCCCACAGGGAAACACAGCGACGGGCTCAAGCTGGTGCCACCTCGGGCACCTAGCCATCCCTGTGGCTCCAGCTCTGCTCCGGAGGGGGGAACCCATGGGCGTTTATGGGGGTAGATACAGAACTGAAACCCTAAAGGCAGCAGCACGGGGATGGGAACATGAGAACAAAGCCTCAGAGCACCAGTGAGCTGCCGAGCCCACCTCCTGGGAAGGACGGTAAGTGAGCAACGCCGCATCTCCGTGAGGTCATCCTGGCGTCTAACAGCACACAGGGTGTGATATCAGAAATATGCAAAACCACAGCGATGGCAAGGAAAACACGAATGTTAATGGCTCGTTGCAGAAATGATCTCTAGGGCATAAATAGCACTGAAGCCAACCTCAAGCATGAGGTACCAGCCGTGTTTTCCAGCTGGAAGTGAGGAGCAGGAGGCACCGCGTGGGTACGTGGGCAGGAGGAGGCGATGTCCCCATCCAGAGCACGCAGCCGGCCGCCCATCAGCCCTTCCACCCCAGCCTCAGATGCCTCCCCAGTGCCACCCTGCCATGCTACAAGGTCCCTGCATCCCTCGGTCACCTTCTGACTCTACTTTTACTTTTAGGACCATGCTGGCAGTCCTTCGGGCCTCCAGATTTCCCATCTGAGGGTTGGTTCTGCTTGCACCAAGCAGCTGTGACCAGGCCACCAGCAGCCAGGTCTCAGCTTTGTTTCTCAGGTCCTGGGCTTGCTGCTCTTTGCTGGTCGGTGATTCCTGCCATGCCAAAGAGGAGAAGCAGGTCCTGTTCCTGGTGTGACTGCAGACCCTCAGGGATGCAGCACAGCTCTGGCTCTGGATATAGCCATCCTGCACATGGAGAGCCAGGAGATCCTGGGATATCACAGCCCCAGGCACCTTACCATGGTCTGGAGAGATGAGGGCTGATAACACCAAGATCTGGGGCCTCTCCAAATGGTTTGCAGGAACACTGTTTAAAGAACAGACTATTAAAATACCAACAAAATGTCCTGCCTTTCTGCTGTTGCTACCGTGGAGCACCAGGTCTTCTCAAGCCCCACCATTCCCATGGCTCATTCCTTTGGGCACACTCACGGTGTGCGGTTTCTCTGACTTGGACTGTGAAATGGTCTTTAAAAGCACACCTGGAATGACATCAGGGCCATAACAAAGCTGACAGAAACACTGCTGACAGCTCTGGGCATGACAGGACCATCCCGTGGGGATTGCTTAGCTGCTGGAGGATGGATGTGAAGGGTTTGGCAAGGACATCTCCCGCTCCGCAGCACGCCCCGAGAGCCACCTACTGCAGCACCACGCGGTCAGGGCAGTGGAACGGAGCTCAGTGCTTGGGAAATGGTCACGGGCAGCGCAGGAGGGAGGGGATTCACCCATCGCCTCTGCTGCCCCCACGGCAAATTTCCTTGCGTTTTGGGACCGGGATAATTGATTGAGAACTACATGCCCCCCAGGGAGCTATGCAGCCGCGGGGAGGGAAGGGGGTGGATGCACATGAGCATCGATCCGAGATGAGCAAAATCTCCAGGGTTCCCTAGGGAGGTACCTACCAGGGTCTGGCTGCTCTCCAGGCCGTTTTCCACCAGCCCAGCCACACCGTGGGCACACAGCCCCTCGTCCCTGGTGGTACCCGTAAGGATGCTGGCACCCCGAGCGGCCACGGGGGAGGCCTGCCGCTCACCCCCAACTGCAACGAAAATGTTTCAAACATTTCTCCCCCAAAACGAGAAACATTTAAAAGTTGGGCAAAGAGTGCCAAATGGCAAAGGAAGCGCTCCTTGTGCCAAGGGGTGAATCACCGCTGCCGAGAGAAGCCCTCCCCATTCCCTGCCACAGGGCATGGCAGGTTTTCTGCCGGAGCTGGGGTGTCCCCCCGAGACCCCTGCCACAGGGGCTGGTGGTGGCCCAGGGGTGAGGCTCTCCTGGCTCTCCGTGGGGGTTTGTGTCCCATGTGGCGCTCCACGGGAAAGTGGTGGCAGGTCCCGACCCCGCACGCTGCAGGGTTTTGGTGTCACCAAGCGGCCCGCGGGGATGGCGTGGTTCACTCGCGCCCTGAGGTCGGCCCAGGCATTTGCTCCTTCCATATCAAACCCGTTCAGGAGCCTGGGGCTGGGTAGATGTTCTGCACATCCACCGAGCGACCCCAACGTCCCACCATCAGCTCTCCACAGCCGCAGCACCCGGATCTCAGGCAGGGAGCAGCCGCCTTCACCACCTGGCTCCGTGGCCGTCACCTTGCACCAGGGCTGCACATCACCTCAGGACACCTTCAGGCTCCTCTCCCCAGCACAAGTCACACCACGGTGCTTCCCAGCACCGGCGTGAATAGGGGTAGGATCAGGCTGGGATTCCCTTTCCTCCCTCGGGGCAAGCAGGAAGCCCCCAGCCCCACGCACTCGGGGCACCCACAGCAGCTCTCCGCCCTCGTGAGCTGTGCCTGGCCAAAACCGTGAGCTGTTTCTGCAGGGCACCATCTCTGCGAGCACAACCGGGAGCACTGGAGGGGAAAAGAGAAACCCTGGCGTTTTTACTGCACCGTGAGGGTTCCCAGCCTCCGGGCCGGGGAGGACGGGGGCACCCTTGCCGAATAACGGAGGAGGGCAGCGCTCGGCAGCACGAGGCTCCGGATGAGCGCGAAGGCTATTTTAACGGCGGTGTAAACACGCAGGGGCTGTTGCTGTTGAAGGGCTCCATGAAATCAGTGATTTCTGAGCGGAGTTCAGCTGGAGAGCGCTGGCACTATAAAAAGCAAAGTGACTTTGTGCTTGATGCTTCCTCCTGACACACAAAAAAGTGATTTGTGATTCAAAAGATGAGGAATTTATCATCAAAAAGAGCTGGGACAGAGCTCGGTGTTTACACATGGAAGAACAAGACAGGCACCGAGAGCAGATGTATTTATATCCATCCATTAATAAAAAAAAAAAAAAAAAGCCAAGTCAACCATACCTTTGTGCTAAAGTTAGAGCACAGCACTCGGCATGTCCTTAAAAAGGCAAGAAAGTTTCCGCAAACTGGGACAGCTGCTCCGGGTGCCGGCTCCGCCGGGCTCCTCTCCCGCCCGCCCGCGTTGCTGCAGCGAGGGAGCCAAGTGCGAAGGGGCTTCTCCTCCGCGCCGCTGCAGGGAACGGGACCAGGGCTCGCCGGGCACAGGCTGGGCTGGAGGAGGACTTGGTTTGCGAGGTGCCCGCACCAGGCAGCAGAGGGAGGACCAGCAGCACCCCGAGGGGCTTTGGCGAGGGTCGCTGGGAGCTCAGGGTGAAGGCAGAGCAGCCAGGAGAGCGGATGATTCAGCCGCAGCGAAGGTCAGCGGTCGGGCTGGCCAGCGTGAGTCACTGGAAGCTCCCGGATTAGGATGTGACATTTAGAAATACTTCAGCAATAACTCACTGCAGTAAGTCCCTTAGTCCACACATGGGGCTGGAGTTTTTCCAGCCTCAAGTCCCAAACACCAGGGTGCGTTACAACCCTAGAGAAGTCAGATCTTTGCTCCTTGTAAGGTACTTCCAGAAAGCAATTAATTATCCTTCATTTGGGTGATTAGGCAGATGGGCTCTTGCAGTCCCTCCCCTCTTTCCCTCGCCCCTGCCCCCAGCCCCAGCCCTCGTACCACGCCTGAAGCTCCTCGCGGAGCCGCTCCAGCTGCTCCCCAGCTGCAGGAGCCAGCGCCAGGCGTGCTCTGCCAGAAACGATCAGGCCAATGGGCGTTCAAGCAAACTGCTAACAACAAAGAATACGTCTTGCCTGAACCAAAGTTAAACGTATCGCGTTTTTTCTTCTCCACTCCCCAGTGAAACAGATGCAACAACCCGCCCCAGCCAGCGGAGGAAGGACAGGGAGGGCTGCAGGAAAGCAGAGGAACCCACGGGTCACCCCTCACCTCTCAGGACTCGATCAAGTTGTTGCACTCCAGAATGCATTTCACTTCCAAGCTCACGCCGAAGATGCCACGTTTGTGTGAGCTTGAGTGACCTCTGAGCAGGACACGGGACTAGCCGAGCTCCGCAGGTCTCTTCCAATCCGAATTGCTCTAAGACCTTTTACACGGACAGAAAGGAAGCATGCAAGTAACCCTCCCTCCTGCACCAGCTGCTAGGGCCTCCTGTCAGAGGGATGCTCAGGCCACCAGCCCTCAGCCAGTAGGGTCAACAGGAGGCCAGCAGCAACAAACCCTGAGCACAGGTCCTGCTGCTGGCCTAGGGATCAGGGCTTCTCCCTGGGCGTTAGGCTTTTGGGCTCAAATCTTTTGATCGAGCTGATCAGCCCCATGCTAAGACAAAGCTTTAGCAGTCACAGCGGCCTCACCCTGGATTTGCACTTACAGAAGGGAAACGCTTTAAATGAGCAGCATACCTTTGTCCCAGCACAGAGGGGCTTCAAGACCTCTCCCAGTTCCCCCAGTGCAGAGTCGTCCCGCCCCCCCCCGCCCCAAACCAGCTCCTCTCTAACAATTACCCAGCCCTGGCTTCCAGGCATCTAATTTTAGCAGTTACTGTTGAACATCCTCTCGAGTTATTGTTAGAACGAAATGAGCATCATCTGACAGGAACACACTGCAGCTCCCTGGTAAACACCGAGGAGGAATGCTCAAGGAGCGCGCGCCTCCCCGCAGCGTTACCCGCCAGCCTGCCGCCCGGGGGCACGCGCTAGCCCCTTCCTTCTGCACCTGCTGTCCTGCATCCCCAAAAACAAAATTTTCAAAAAATCCTGTACTCGGCCTATTCTGCTGTATCATTTCACTCGGCTGTGTTTCCATAATTACTTGCAAATTGCCCACAGGGATTTATTATTTGTTATTTTTAGGATCATTTCAGCGGAAAAGGCATCTGATTATTTGTATATATATTTGCACGACTTCTTTCACTTGAGGATCTTGAAGCACTTCATAGAATATGAATGAACTTCTGCTCATCTGCAGCGATGCTCCTTTCACAGGCAGGACAGCAGGAGCGGTGATTAAAAGCCACGTCCGAGCTCCCGGAGGAAATTTCTGCTGAACACAAGACTGCCGGCTTCCAGTCGCGTGCGTTAACTATTAAACCTGCGCTAACACCGACAGCAGGAGCCTGGCTACGCAGGCATGAAAGAAAACACTGATACTGTCATTTGAAATGGCTGCGTGTCCTTCCACGCTAACAGGTTCAAACACAGATTAAGCTTAGGGGGAAAAAAAAAAAAAAAAAAAAGCTCCGTATCAGAGAGCAAACAAATGGCCCCTTTCTGCTACCAGGCAGCGATGGGAAAGGATGGCAGGGAAAGGCGTGGGGTTACTGAGAGCTGGGGGCACCAACACACAGGGCTGAGATCTTGCCGGCGCAGCTTGCCAAGGCTTCACCCTTCAGCGCTGCTACGAAAACCCACCCCTGGGCTCGTTCCTCAAACCAGCTTCTCCCCTTCTTTGCGTCGCATCCGGCAGGGAGAGGCACCAGCGAAACTCACCTGGGCACGGAAAAACAGACAACACGCAGGAGCCAGCAGACTGGTGTTTCTCTCTTTTATTTAAAAACAGTGCTTCATTACCATTTGCAAAGGGTTAGGAAGGGTTTCCCCCCTTGCTTAGAGTTTATAAAAGCCAGCAACATGATCAATAATTTATACACATGGATAGTAATACAAAAAAAAAAAAAGGAATAAAAGCTAAAGATCTAACTACTCCGACCTTCACAATTCCAGCTACTTGATAATAATAGGAATAACCCAATGAATACTGTATGGTCTGAAAGCTACTATACAATATGATACTTAACGAGGGAGGGCGGGAAGTTAGAGGCTGTCACAAAGCCCTGGGATGCAGATACTGCTTCTCCAGAGTCAGCAGGGAAATGGGACCCTGGGCAAGCGGCTCGGGCGTCCTAGGAAATGATCCAGGGGAAGGGAACGCGTCCCACGGGGGACACGTCCTGCTCCCCGGTGGTACCTGGCAATGGGAGGTGCTGGGGAGACCGTGTGAAGGGGCAAGTCTGTCGCTGCCTTTGGAGGTGCTGCGGCATCTCAGCCTCGCACGGAAAATCTCCAAGTCTCAAGTAGATCAGCCTGTGAGGTCAGTAAAATACTCCGCCAGCTCCGTATCGCTCTACAGCCCTGGTTCTCGTATGCTGTCAGCCCCAGGTTTTAGCTCCAGCTATTTACAAGCGGGATTTATCATATTAAAAAAAAAAAAACAAAACAACAACAAAAATAAAACAAATCATATCCCCTGGGGTAAAAGAGGATTATTTCGTCACTTGATAACGCAGCCGAATCAAGCTGCCAAAACTACAACATGCGCGCACACACAAAATACTGTGAACAGAAAAATAGAAAAACATGACCAAAACTGAGACTACTCCTGTGGGAGGCCTGATTTCTGTAAGGAATTCACTCCTTGGGGAAACAACAAGCCCCTCCACCAGTGGAGAATGGGGAATCTGGCAAGAGATTTATTATTGACCCACTTCAGGAAAAAAAAAAAAAATAAAAAAAAGGAAAAAAAAAATCAATCTTAAGATTAACTGGCACTTTGCTGACTGCCAGCTAAACGAACATGGGGGTGGACGGCTTTAGACACCAGCGATCTCCTGGGGAAATCAGGCAAGGTTTGTGGCTGACGGGTCTGTGACCCACCAGGCGCCGAGAGGCAGCAGGGATGCAGGTCTGCGCTGCCGGTCCCCGCGGGTGCTCGGCCCAGCTGCAGCCTGGTACCCAGAGGACGATTGCTGCCAGCGCTTTCCAACACCGGCAAAAAGCTGCCTCCCGTGGTCAGCAGTGGCAAGGGAGACAGGACTCGGGTGTCCCAAGTCCCGTCGGGTCTGCCATCGACCCGACGCTGCAGATGGACGGGGGCTGTCCTGCAAACCCCTGGTTAGAGGAACGCATACCAGGGAGAAACCCTAGAGCCTGCTTGAAAAGGGCCCCATTTCACACTCTGGCCATCAGACTCCTGCTTGCCTTGGTGACTGGAGTTTTCATTGCAGAAGAGAAGTTTTACTGGGGTTGGAGGGCGGAGAGGGCAACCAGTAAGGTGGGGGGGGAGGGAAGGGGCTTTTCAGACATTAACATCACCAAAAATAGTGTTTTATGCAACAAAGAATCAAGTCTCACTGGTGTATACTACAAAATGTTTGACATTTTCCAAGAGCATGACAAAATAAAAACACAAAAGTTTACATTGGATGTTCATCGCGTTCACTAGGTTGGGTTGTTGTTTGTTTTCCCCCCCCTCCTATATTAAAACAGTGCAAACAGGTAACACACTTCACACATCACCCCTCTGCACCAGGGACAGCACCCCCGACCCCGCCAGGCCAGCAGCTGCCTGCCATTTCCCCTTTGGAGCCAGACCAGCAAGAGCGCACCCCAGAGCTTGTCACTGGTTTTCCCTTGATCGGATTTCTAAGTGCTCCCCAAACGTGTTCTCCGCTTGTCTCCTCCTCTGGGGCCGGGGGGATACAGATAGGGACGGGCTGGGGGCGAACGCGGTAGGAGCTGGGCGGCCCTGCTTTGTGCCCCGCACTTCAGGAGCTCTCTCCAGACCAGCAAGCAAAGCGCAGCAGCCCCATTCCCTTCCCAGAAGGAAAAGGGTGGGCGACGACACAGCGTCGTTACCGTCTCACAACCCGCACTCGAGCCCGGTGTTCAGGCAGCCCTCCTTAGCTCTTGCTGCGTGCTTCGCATCCCTGCTCGCCCTCGGGCATTCCAACAGCCGAGCCACGGCTATTTCACAACATGGCTTCGTCTGCCTGAACCCATCTCGCGGGATGTACCCGACTGCTCAGCCTGGGAGCGGCGGGCTCGGGGGCTCCGACTGGGCTCCCCGGTGTCTCCGGGTGCTGGCACAGCTTTTTGCCAAAAGCCAACCCGCCCGGCGCGGGGACGGTTACGACAGCATGTACGAGTGCTGGGCACCACTGTAGCTTGCTCCTGGCAGAGAGCGTGCCGTGCCGGTAGGATTCACCTTCAGACCAGCACAACTATACCCACAAGGAAAGATGGACCAGCATATTAAAAAGAAAATAAAATTAGCACTTCAATCCCAAATTATACCAGTATAATATGGTGTGCTGGCCAGACTTACTGCAAGACAGTACAGACAGCAACACTTAGAGGAACTTTTCCTCCACATCAAGAGGAATCCCGGGTGCCACCAAACGAGAGGGCCACGAGCAGCAAGCTACTTGCCAGCCCGCCTCTGCAGTTTCCCTTTGAAAGCCAAGCCCTGGGGACTCTTGCCTGCAGACCCATCTCCGGGACAAGCACTAGCTGCTGTCTGGGCCCAGTTTAACTCGTTCAGAGTAATTCATTTTGCATAGGGAGATATAGGCTTTGTCCTCACTTCTCCAGAAGACAGGTATAGCCAAGGCTTGGCTGCTCAGAACGCACCTTAAGCCAGTTCATCACGTGCCCAAGCGAACCCAGAGCTGCCGTTTGCCAAGAGGAAAGCACAGCGCTCTCGCCACGGCACAGCATTTCCTCGAGAAACCTCGCTGCAAAGTTTCAGCGGGCGGGCGAGCTTTTGGGAGGCACCGCGCTCTGCAGAGCCGGAGGCAGCGAGCCGCCCCCAGCGCCCGGCCGTGCAAGCAGCCTGGCTTCTCCTCCGCAACTCGCTGCCGCAAAGGGGTGGCCGGGATGGCAGGGATGTAGTGGCACTAACGGCGGGGACGCCGGCTGGGCTCTGGGGCAGGAGGAGCCAGGCTGGATGGTCTGGAGCAGGTATCACTCGGAGATCGTACAGCAGGGGACTGACTACGGCCCCCCCGAAGGACGGGTGCTTCCGCACGCAGCCCCTCAGACTCTCAGCAGACGCGGGTGGGCTGAAGCTGCCATGCATAGACTCTGCGCGGAGGCAGAAAGGGGGCTGGCCTCCCTGCGCCCAAGGGAGGCAGGGCTGGGGGGGGACAATTGCACCACCAGGGTTAGGGAGGGCAGGTGGGGAGGGCGAGCCCAGCTTTTTGGGGAGCTGCAGTCAGAACCAGCTGAACTGAACCGCAGGAAAGGGGCAGAGGGGCGAGCAGCTGCCGCCGCCGGGCTCTGCAGAGCTCCCGCACGAGCATCTCCCTGCGGGCAAGGGAAGGGGGGCCGCCCTCTGCCCCGCCGCCCCGGGCAGAACAAGTCCAGTGGAGGCTTTTGCTGCATCTCAGCTCCAGGAGTCCCCCCCCCGGCTGCCCTGCGGTGCAAACGGCTGCCCTCGAACATGACTATTTCTACCACAAATCCTCCCTCCCCTCCCTCAGCTCAGCAAGAGCCCCCGCGTGCCCCGCTTCCCCCTCATTTCCTAGATTTTGTGAAAGCCCCAACACCCTGTTCCCCCCTCCCCATTTTCAATCTAACTAAAATATTTATATACAAACAACAAAAAATTGTCATAACAGCAACAAACCAAACTTTGGCTTGGAAAAAAAAAATTAAAAACCAACAATAAAACCAAGAAAAAAAAACAACAAAAGGTGGCCAACAGGCTGGCAGTTTGGTGTCCCCTTTTTCTAGCTATTCCTCCAGAGAATCAATAGCTTCAGGGTCTCTAGCTTAACTAATGGCTTCCCCATCCTTCCCATTTAGGTGCCTCCTCTCTGCTGCGCCCAGAGAGGCTATGAGTTTCGCTGGAGAAGAGCAAAAAAATGCATGGTTGTGCATGGCTGGGCCAGGACACCTCCTCGGGGAGCTCTCCTTGTTGACATTGCTTAGTGTTAAATGCAGGAGGTTTCCTATTCTGGTATCAGCACTGGACGGAGAAGTAGGTGTATGGCAGGAGTTGGGACAGGCTCCACCAACAAACCCACGCTCCAAGCAGCCCTTCTGGGGGTGAAAAGCTCGCCCCAGTACCAAATGAGAGAGCTGAGGCAGAGAAGCGTGGTTTTACCAGGCTAACACAGGGTTGCTGGGAGCACTCGGGGCCAGCAGCTGAGCAGGGAGGTCTGGAGAGCAGCAGCTCCCTGCCACAGCACTGCTCCTGCAGTCAGCTAAAAACGCCAGCTTTGTAACCCAGCCAAATCGCTGTTGGTGAGAGCAGAAGGGGGATGGTCTTGGGAGTCGTGGAGTCCTCCCCTAAACAGTCTCACTGCTTCTGAATCTTGTCATATGTAGTGTCAATATGGACCCAGCAGCCCAGGTGCGTTAACTTTCTATAGGAGGCTGGGCAAAACAGACCCAGGGGCTCCAGCATGGCTCTGTAAGGGCCTTAGATATAGCTTGTGGTGGGAAGTTCCTATGAATTCAGAGCTTGTGCAAGCAGCTTCTGCCTCCCCCCAAACTCCTGACCTAAACAAAGCTACTTCAGGATCACGTTTGGATATAAAGGACACTCTTCCCCCACACAAACCCACATGCGTGACCCTCACCTCAGCAGCTTATACATGACTTGTTTTTCTCACTCGTTATTTGAAACAGATTACTTGCAGTAGCGCCTAAGGAGCTCAGGATGAGCAGGAGGAGAGACCTTGCAGGCTGGAACTCGGAGCGCCTGAGCACGGCACTGACGCATGGTTCTTCAGCCACAGCTTTCTTCATCATCAAGGCTTCATGCACTTCGCCGCCGCAATTGTAATCGCTCGCTGTCCACAACAGAGGTACTCTGTGTGATGCTGTGTTGCATCTGCCACTCCTCGAGGAAGAAAGGGAGGAAAGGGACAGCAAGGGAGAAAGATCTTGAAAAGGAGGATGTAAAACTAAGATAATTACAGCCACCAGCAATGGACAACAATCAGCTAGAATAAGTTGTGTGTAGGGGGAAGATCATCCTCCTCAAAAACTCCTTTCAAAGTCTTGTCCCCTATACAGCGGGTAACAGCCAAAGTCTTTGGGCAGGTTGAGGAAATCTTCTCTTGCCAAGTCTAAAGTCCTGACACTGCTGAAACTGTCCCAAACCTGTGCGCATCAGATGGTGATAAAAAACGAGGAAAGTCTCTGCATTTCCCCCTTTTCCAAATGTAAATGACTATTTCCCACCAGCATTTAGGTCCCAGCCACAGCCAAAGAGTGCTTCCTTCTGCAGACCAGAAACACGGCAGGTGGAGACTTCTCCCTCACGTCCTCCTGTCTCACAGGCACCAAGCACCAGACCCAGGGAAGTAACTCTGTCTGCGTGTTCCTGATTAATTGCATGATATCGGTTTCTAACAGCTTTCCTTAATGCTAATCGCCTTTTCCGTGATTGGTAGGATAAGCTATGCACCAACATACAGACACGGAAATGCATTATTTTTTACCACAGTTAAAAAAAAAAATGAAAACAAAACAAAACAAAAAAAACAACCAAAAAAGCACAATCTTTGGAACAAAAGAATTAAAGGCAGAAATTTAAAGGAAAAAAAAAAAATACATATTCAAAGAACATAGTGAGGTATAAAAAAGTATTTTCTCTTTTGTTTTTTGTTTTTCCTCCTCGTCTTGCTATAGAGTTCCTCTACTAGTAAATATTGCAATAGCCAGGCCTCATGAACTGGGGGGGCTGTCCCACTTGCAGGGGGCTCACGTCACTTCAGTAGGGGGCAAATCGGCTGTAGCCACCTCGGTATAAACTCGCCTGTAGAAATTAAATGAGAAGAGAAGAGGTTGTTAGGAGATGAACCTGGAAGAAACATTCAGGACAGTGCCCAGATGCTCTCAGAAGGACTAACAGACGTGTCCTGGCACTGACCCGCTGCCATCAGTACCTCTAAGAGGCAAGAGAGAACCTTGCCTGCAAAACCAAAAAACATAGCTCAGGAGGACACGCTCGGGGCCAGCCAGCTGGAGGTGAAGTTTGGCAAGTCCCGGTCACAGGGAGTTCAGGACCAGAGATAGGACTCACGAGTCCTAACCTCTGAGCCAGTTGTCTAGACTGACTTTTTGGATAGCAGAGGCACATACTTCCAGGATGCTCTTCACCTCACCTTAAGGTAGAGGTCTAAAATAGACACGATGACCTGGTATCCTAGAAATACCCACTTTTCCTCCATCGACCCTAAAGGGAATCCACATGATGAGCTGAAGCTCAAATGGAGGTGCTACACTGCAGACATCTATATTTAGGAGTCTTTTTCTCCGCACACATTTGCATTCCAGCCTTTGCAGCAACACAGATACTGCACTGGCTAGAAGCAGATGGGCGAGCATGTGTTTGCAGCAAGCTGTGCCACTCCCGTCCGATGCCAACATACCTCGTTCCTGCCCTTGCATAACTACTGCTGGCAGGCAGGACACCGCATCCTTCCGCTAGTGGAAGAGGGAACCAAGCGGAGCAGCTTTGCTGCAAGATGTCACAAGAACAACTTATTCCCTTACTTGTCCTAGGGCTGATTTCTCAACATGCAACAGAGCCCTTAAGGGTTCTTAATTAAGTTAATGAAAAAGGCAAGAAAGGATGTCCTGCATCTCCAGCCATTACCGATTTTTGCTCTATCCATCTTCTTGACACAGTTATACTGATTCACCAACAACATTCTGGCTCCTGATGTTTCTGGTCATCCTTCTACCACCTCCTTTGTACAAGGAGATGTAAAAGACTAAGTGATAGCTGGTCTCCTACAACCTGGCTCCTTTCCTAGTGCACACAAGCAGACATATGAACGCAGAACGGCCGGGGAGCCAGCACTGCAGCTAAGGACCTCCTCCCTCAATGGAAAAGTATTTCTGGATAAAGTTTCAGTACCTGATACACAGTGAACAGCTGATGCCCACGCTAGGAATGAGAAACAGCACAAGAAAGAAAATCGCACTTACCACAGCGCCAACTCCGTAGCTAGCGGCAGGGGCAAGGGCATGGTAAGGATCTGCTGTGTACACCCTGCCATAACTGAAGAGAGGGAGAAAACATGGAAAAAAAAGTCACTTTGGAGGGGCAGAGAAACAGCTGTCTGACCACAGGCAATGGAAGAAGCAACATGCCCTTCTACACACATGTATGCATACATGCACACACATGCACACAGGCAGCCCCTCTTCGAAGAGAACCTATGGGCATGCTGCCATGCACTGTATGAGATGGGCAAGAGACCGGCCTGCAAGGAGGAACGTGGCAGAAGCCATGAGCTCAACCTGTAGGAAAGAGGTCAGCACCTTGACAAGACAATTAGTGCATCCCTTACCTCGAGTGATGCAATTTGGGAGGAGAGTGACTGCTGGCACTAGCGCTACTGGCATGGTAGCAGCTGCTAAATGGAAAGCAGCAAGGGGTTCTCCAGAATGAGAAGGGAGCATAAGCTTTAATGCTTTCATGTTTGCTAAGATTAAAACACAGCCTCACTGCACAGGAGATGAAAAATCTTAAGGCAAGCACTCTGATGATGCTAATCCTTTGCATTTAGACAGAGCTGCATGTTAAAGCACCCTAGAGTACTGTATGAGCTGAGCTATTTTTACTTCATGGATGGGGAGAGAAATGCACCCAGCGATGGAACAACCTGCTCAGAGTCACAGAGCAAGGAGCCAGCGATGCAAACCAGGTCTCTCAACTCTGAGGCCATAGCCACACTGCCTCCTTTGAGCAGAGAATCACCAAGATAGGGAAGAGGCCAGGATTTGTGCCAGCTCGCATACACCGGAGGGCAATACTGCCCAGGAGCAGAGAGACGAGTCGTGCACTCAAATCTTTCATGTCGGGCTGTGCATGCATGTGTGCACGTGCGAGTGCAAGTGAGACAAAGAAACGGGGAAAGAAGTAGAAGTACTATAATAGACCAATGCTCCTCGGACCTCCGAGCACAGCAAGCTAGCCCCATGGACGCCTCCCCCTTACATACCCATCGCTGTAAGCTGCTGCAGCGGCTGCAGCGGCCGTGGCTGCTGTTGCAGTAGCAGGCTGTGCATATCTGTAGGCTGCGTATCCACCCTGCAGGAGAGAAGAGAACTGACTTTACAGATACCTGTCCACCCACGCAGAGCAAAAAAAAAAAAAAAAAGAAAGAAAGAAAGAAAGAAAAAAAAGAATCACACACATCACAAGGAGAGGAAGTGTTTCAAACTGCATCAGCTCCCATGTCGTATCTATCACAAGCATCGCCCATTAACTTATATACCTTCCTTTGCTCAGAAGGACTAGGGACTCTTCCATTACCCAGTTTAGCAGAAGGAATAAACTAAAGCAAGCCTGAGCGTGGTGATATCCCTGTAGGAAACTAAATTTGGCATGGAGAAACAGAAAAGCAGATGAGAGTTGAAATATTGTACGCAACGTAATTTCTATGTCCCCTTCCTCTTACACTGGGGAAATCAGAGGTGGGCACTTTCTGTGAAGCGTGTATTTTAGAAAAGGCATCATTCAGAGGAACTCCTGCTTTTTTTTCCCCTTCGTCTCTTTTTTAAGCCTGAGACACCCAAAAGGCTAGAATTTCTTTTGGTTCAGATGCATAAAAGCATCAATAGCCAGAGAAGCCAAAACGTGAACAAGAAAAGATGGTCAGAGAAGTCAGTCTCTGGTGGTCTCAGGGCTGGCAACAAGCAAACCAACACAGACACCAACCAGACCATTCTCCTCTCCCTCAGAGTAAAGAAGAAATATGTTGGGGGAAATCATGTCTGAAAAGTCTGTATTGCTGCTGCATTTCCACCTATGCTACACACCTGTATTAAAGATCTTTAAAATGCTCACACTGATAAGAGGTAGATCCTAAAAATATAGTTACAGCTGAGTTGGCAAAACATGAATCCTGACCCAGAGGAAGACTTGTGAGTGTCCTACTGGAATTCCCACCAATAGCTCTTGGGGCAGAGGAAGCCCAGGCTCAGACCCACGGCTCTGTGCACCTCGCAGTAGCGAGGGACGGACGCCTGCCACCTTTCAGACCAGGGCCAAAGGCTGTGCGGCAGTCACATAAGAGAGCTCTGAAGCCCAGGTTAGATCTTTCTTGACGGTATGCTTCTGAACATGTTTTTGTTAACTCTACGGGGGAGTAATGGTAAATGAACCGTAGCTTTGATTTGCCAGAAACACAATGAGCCATAAATAACATCAGAAAACTCCAGATTGCTTCTGGCTTTTTCTTTTTCTTTTTTTTTTTTCTCCTTTTAACTGACATTTCAGAGTTTGAAGGACCAGAAGGCAGACTTATGCTCTTCCCCTCCAGAATCTGCTCAAAATATCTCTACCACTTTTTCCCTACAGATCTTATGGCTGTATGCAACTAAGATTACAAGATCAGCTCTGCTACAGGACTTTGTCTTTGCTCAGCAGTGCTGTGTTGGGCTAGGTAGCTTTTAAAACAGAAGTCATGATTTTAATTTCATTTTGGTTGCCCTTGTGGAACTGCCCCCACGACAGCTAACATGCTACCCAAAACATGCCTGGGGACGGTTTCCTACTCTGGAGGAGAGGAACTTGCAGACCCTTCAATCTTTTAGTTAATAGAAGAGAGAGTAACGCAAATAATCACCTGTGAAACATCACCACACTGCTTGAAAGAGACGTTGTGTCATGGTTTTGTCCCTCTTACCTAGTTGTTTCAATCCCTGCATTTCAGATTGACGGTCTGGGGAGGTTTGGCTTGTTTCTGGCATGCTATCATTGCACCACCGCTACCCTCACCTCCAAAACATGACAGAGACAAGAGGAACAAGGGGCAATCCAAATCAAACCTTCACCAACCTCACCAAATTAGGAAGCTGTGGTGCTGTTGTGGTATTTCCTTAAGCTTATGACCTTCCTGAACTCTTGGTGTGATCTGTCACTTGGGCACGGCGTAGAAGACACTTTCACTTGGCACTGTCCTTTGGCAGGGCAGGCTGCTGCGGCACCCCCCATTCCACCCCCCCTCACCTACCAGCCACATTTCACGTCGGAAGCCGTTTCAAATGTGACCGGCACACGCTCTACACATGACAGCAAGATGCAGTTTGAAACCAAAAAAGGGTTATCATGTAATTCTCTTTGAACTCATGTCTCTCGTAAAGGAAAACGAAACCAAAACAAAACAAAAAAAGAAAAAAAGAAAACAAGGGTTGGAATCAGGTGTGGGAAGGGGGGATGGCGTAACATTTATTAATCAAAATTAAAAACTAAGCATGCTGACATCTGGAGCTAGAACAACCAGCAAAGTCACCACGTTCAGACTCATATTGGCTAGTTCTATCCATCCCAGCATTCTCTTGGGACAGCAGTTCGCCCTAGGCTCTACCACAAGCTCAGTGAAGTACACAGCCTCAAGTACTAGAGCGTGCAGCCACAACAACCTGCTATTACGGAAACAGTCAGTCACCACTGGAGTTAACATTCCAACCTCAACGACTCCCGCAGCTCCCGCCCTCGCCCCCCGAAATGGCTCCCACCCTAGCCCTGTCCCACACCACAATGTTAATAATTATAACAAGCAATAACCCATCTGTTATATCAGAGAAGGGAACAGAGACTCCACTGAGAGATTTAGAGCGGGATGTTAACATTTCTTCAGTCAACTGCACAACAAACAAAAAAAACAGGAGAAATAATTCATTGGAGAAATGAAGTTAAGAAATAGCTGACATGTGTATTGCTTTTAACCATGCACTGATGCAAAATTGAAGCTACTGTTAATTTAAAAAAATGTCACAGGATACAGGTACACACGCACAGGCAGGCCTGCTCGGCTCAAAGCGGTCTGCAAATTCTATTTGCGTGTACTTCAAATAAAACCAAAAATGGGGATTATAATGGCCATGGTACGTTCCTGTCATAGGAGCAATGAGTGTGGACAGCTGGGGGATTTCTGACACAGGGATGTATTTAGCGTGACCAGCAGGTCCAAATACACCAAAACAGGGTGAAGGAAAGAGGAGGAAAGTTGCAACTATTACTCCTTTTGATTTCATAAACACTTTCACCAAGCTCTGGGACCATACAGAACGAAGGAGACGCTGTGCAGGTTGCCTTACCCAGCTGACGCTCCTGTTCTCCTTAACCCAGGACCCACATGTAATTCCCTTGATGCATCTAAAGCCCTACTCAGCTTGTCCAATGCACCAGTTGTTTTCTCCTGCCTTTCCTGTTCACACAAAACTTTAACTGGTATGCAAAGCTCATCCGTAACCTCAGCTATAAGGTCCTACCACCCCTAGTGATTTCTGATGCCCCTCACTTCAGGTACTCTAGTAAGTATAAACTGTATCAGAGTAGAGCATCTTCAACAAACATGAGCAGTCGTGTTTCCCAATAAAAAAGAAACAATTCTAAAAAGGCCCTTGCTAGCTGCACCACACTCCTCCAGACTGCAACAGAAGACACCATCGAGTGGCAGAGTCCACGAAACCCAGGACAGCTACGCAAACTCCCCCACTCCACCTGTTTAGGTGAAGTGATCCCAAAGGGACAGGTTTTCCCATCTAGGTTTGGTCTTTAAAATCTTTAGCCTTGTTTCAAAGGAGAAATGAATGCGTCTGAGCTTCTTGTGAAGATGTTAGGCCAGAGACACTTCCATCAATGGGAAGTTTAAAAACAGCCTCAACTAAGGAACAGGCTTATGCATTTTTACTGGGCAATTATTAACAACCAACAGGACTGTCTAAATCAAGACTGGTTCTTTCTGGTACAGTCTTTTGGATTGTCTGGGGAGCATGTGAGAGAGGTGAACACAATTCTAAATGCTGCTTATCTTAATTCAAGTTCTCTTTCTCTGGTTATACTGCCAGTGTTGCTGGGGCTGTGCTGAACACCCCTTTTCCCATGAGAACGTGTAGAGAGCCTGAGCCTATAGATCTCAATTGGCAAACAAACGGATTTGCTCAGGTGTTCACAAGAGCCTAAATTTCAAACGACTCTTCTGTGATGTTATCATCCTTGGCTCATCAATGAAGCAAGAAAACATTTTTTTAATCCCTTCTTTAACATTAGATGATAGCATTCTCAATAGTGTGTTATTTCAGGGCATATGAGACAAACCTGGGAAAACAACATATATAGGAAGCTGCAATCCCAACTTAGAGCAGCGTTCCAATTACTGAACATGTTAACGGAGATAAACGAGCATGTTAAGGCTATACAGTTCAGCACAAATTTAAGTCCCATCTTCTCTTCCACTCTTTGGGTCCATATCAGCTGATAATGCAATGGGAACATGAGGAAATCCAAACTACAGCTTACTATGTCGGTGTACCATACAAGCCTCCCTTTTCTTCTTTCCTTGCTGCCTTAGACAGGCGCACAAAGCGTGTTGCTGGCACTCTGTACGCCATGAGCATTCCCACACCCCTGGAGAAATGTGTAACTCATGGCACCAGTTAGACACATTTGACCACCCGCTAGGTTTAGACAGAGAGCCCAGTTTTGGGATCTTTAATTTGTCGTCACTTGAATGTGTCTTCTCCACCCCCGAACTGCCCTATAGCAGAAGTTAAGAAGCAGAAAGGGCTAGAACCGTTTCCAGTATTTTTGTATTAGAAGGGTGGCATATGTGCACCAGGAATGAGCATGAATGAATTAAAAGAGGTGACAGGACAACAGTGTCCATTGCAGCAGGTGCTTCTACATGGTAATGGGACAAGCATGACCTTGTTAACCCTTCCATTGAATTTACATATATATATATTTTTTGAATGAAATGCCACTCGGTGTGAAATCTAGACACAGGCCGCCCTGCTACAGCGGGGGCTTGGATCACACGGGAGTCTGCGCTGCCCTAAAAAAGCCTCTGTTCCCATCTCTAATGTGGTGCTGGAATGGTTAGTATAATTCAGTTTTTTCCACTGCAATCCACAATCTGATTGGTTGGCAGGTCACACTGGCACTCCTACCTGAGGTATTTTAGCGCTAATGATTGGTTCCTGTAAGACTATTCTATAACAGAACACAGGAAGAGCAGTTCAAAAAAACACAGCTGTGGAAAGAAACAATCATACAAACAGCCCGCGGCAGGGCTCACCAGCCTTTTCTTTCCGGTGGATGCAAGCACGCTTTTCACAGGCAGGAGTGGTCTTCGCACAGGTGGGGTGGTTTGCGTTTGTTTTGTTTTGTTTTGTTTTTTTCTCTCCCGCCCCACCCCAGATTGACCCCATTGTAGATGAAAGATAACCTTTCTTAGGATCCAAAATGAAGCCCTCTGCGTCCTGGGGCTGGTTGTTTTATGAATTCAGGTGTCCTGCCAGAGTGGGATGCATCCAACAAGAGATGGAATGCCTTCTTCAGAAAAGACATGGCTAGCAGGATGGTTGCCCCAGGAAAGAAAAAAGGAGTGAGGAAGAGGAGGAGGAAAACGAGAAATCGGTGCATAGTACTTATTGTAGAAAAAGCAGCCCAAACTTGGGACATTTCCCCTTTGTCTTGCTACAGCTAACCACTCCTTCCAAGCAGGGTCCTTTCCACCCTGCCTTGTCTCAGAAGCCCTAAGGGAACCTCAGTTTAACCTTCCCCCTAACCCAGCCAGGAAGGACTAAGCCTATCAGAAGAACCCTCTGCCTTCCCTTCCATGATCCACACAATCCTTCCACAGCAACCAGATGGACATAAGCACTCCAGGGAACAGCACTGCACATCAGTGGGGCACAGGGATGCTGCACTCATTCTACATCTGCCAATTAGCAAATTGTTTGGAAGGGTAACTTCACATTAGGATTATGATTTATTTTTTTTTCCCCGAGCTCTGTTGGAGGGCTCTGGGCAGCAAGAACAGAGGAAAACACACCACCATCTCCCTTGATGAGCACCCTGCTCTGCCGTCCTGCTTTCTCACAGTGAGACCTGAGCCACTGAAAGCAAAGTCGCCAGAAGTTCACCTAGCGGTTCTAACCTGACTTGGAGGCTCGGTTTTGCATTCTGGGATGCTACCACGCTGCAGCACCAAGTGATTACGGGGATTCTTCGTTGCTGAAGTCTCTGTCCTTAAAACATGGTAGATAAGCATCTCCTCCCCATCACCAACGGAAGCTCTGAAGGAGCTTTATGAAAAGAAACAGGGAGTAACCCTAGCCAGTTTTCCCTTTCAACATGACAGCCTCTTATACACCATACTCTGAGGGAAGGCACTAAACAGAAGGCATTGCTCATTTGCTTGCTTGCTGTAGCAAACTCAGTGGTCTGTAAAGCTGGTGTTTTAGGAGTGAGATGGGAAAACCCAGAACTCTTGTGTAGTCCTTCACACCATTTTATAAAGGAACACTTGACTATGCAGATCAATTTTTTGAGGGATGTGCACACACCAGTATACGTAAGAATGAAGAAATGCACCCAAAATCTCTATGCTTAGAGAGTATGTCTTCTGACTGCTGTTAACTATGTTGGGAAAAGTGCCTTTATAAGACCTGACCCCCCATATAGGCCAACAAAATCCAAAAGCTAATTCCATCCATTATCTTCTGTCTAACCCCCAGGGTCCTCTTCATAAATGTCAGAAGTAGCATCTTCAAAGGAGCAGGGACATGAAATCCATGCTGACAACCATGCCACTACCGATAAAAAGCATCCCCAGCTCCAAAGAGCTATTACCTATAACTTTGGGAACTTTGCCAGAGCTAGACAGGCCACAGGCTGTGATGGCAGTAGTGGACCTGAACAGTTTGGCTTTGAAGGGCATGCTCCTATCACAGCTGCTCTGCAACAGCTCTCCATCGGAGAGGAAACCGCTCTTCTTACTGGCCAGAGTCCCTCGACCCACGACCCAGCTATGTATACAGATACCCTGGAGATCTGCAATACCGACTGGCTGGGTAGGACAAAGACAATGACAGGACAACGTCTCCTGCGGTATCAGAGCTAATTCCCAAACAGGAGAAGGCTGCTGACTTTTCTAACCGAACATCTCCACGTATTTGTACTTTACAATTCCCTGAAGAGGTAAGAGAATCTAAGTCTATTTAGGTACCATTTCGACTAGCAAAATGAGATGTCAGTTTTCACTCTAGCATCTCGGTCTCCATTCTTAATCAGTCCCAGTGTCTTCCCCAAAGGGATAATCTCCACATCCCAGTGGCCCACGAACATTTTTAAACATACAGCTTGCTCCGTTTAGTGTGGGCTGCACAAATCAAACCTGAAAGGGCCCCAAGAGGGGAGAGAAAGGGGAGGGTGGAGGGGGAGAAGGAAAGGGAAGGTCTGAGGCTAAACCAGTCCTGTTATTTTTATATCCAAATTATGTAAATGAGAGAAGTGTTGAGAGAAATTTTAATTTGCTAATCATCTCTCAGGTTGATTAGTAGCAGTGTGCATGTGGGGGAGAGGACACCCAGTAAACTGACCCTGGCAATGATCAGGAAACCCAAAGGCTTAGGTCTTGCACCCAGGGGCAAGCGCAGTGACAGAGAAGCATGCTTGCATTCCTAAATATATAAATATATATATCCACAAGGAAGAAGAAAATTAAAGTAAATGATATTTAAAAAAAAAACAAACCAAACCAAACCAAACAAACAAACCAAAAAAAAAAAAGGCTGGCTTGTCAGGGGTTGGGGATGAGAAGGCTCCGGTGTGTGTACTTACATAGAGGTCAGCACCGTAAAATCCGTCCTGGTAAACCACACTGCAGAAAATCCACACAAAAACAAAAAAACAAAAAACAAAAAACAAAAGAACAGAAAACACATTCCGGTTATTGAGGACGGCAGCATGCACATGCGTTTTACACAGGCAGGTGATGTATGAATCCACAACCTGGGCTTTTGGCAGGAGCAAATCAGCGAGAGAATGTGTGTGCGCACGCACGCTAGACGGCTCCAAGTCATCTTCCATGGCATGCAAAGGGGAAGGGGGCGGGCAGAGGGGGAGACAGTATGCGAAGGAGAGAGGGAGGGGAACAACCATGTTGTACAATAAAAATAGATTCAAAAAGATCTGATGTCCTGAAGGAAAGAAACAAGGGTTTAGAAACCTCCACTCTGGTTATTCTCCTGGAATTATTTAAGTTACCCCCTACACACATGGAAACATTGGCTTCATGAAGTGGGCTTGGAAATGGAGAAGCCCCTCAGAAAGCATCCCACAGGGGCCGGAATCACCTATGTCAGAAGCACGTTTCAGAGAGTTGTGTACGATTACTTATTTGAGCTCCACGGGGCTGCTTGACTTTGTTTCTGACATCCATACATCACCTGCTTTTACCCTGCACATTAGACATGCGATAAGATTTGGCTGATCACACAAGCATGCAAAGTATTATTATTCAGCATCTTAAAGAACCGATGCAACACCTCAGGAAAACAAGTCAATCAATTCTGATCAAAGTAAACACAGAGAAATGTAATTAAAAAGAAAAAACCAAAAATACCCACAATGCATTGCTTTCACAAGCAGAGATAATGAGCTAAAAAGGTTAGGTGACTGGTCCAAGGTCCGAGAATTGAAAGGTGCAGTGGGAGTCCCTGGTAGTAACGACATATTCCATAGCAGAGAGGAGCAACTGGAAGGGTTTCCATGGGATGGTGCTTTTTCTGTTTTAAGCCATTGTTTTCTTTCTCTCAGAACTTCATGCGGGAAAATCGTTAAACCAGAGCCTGGGGTTCCCAAAGAGCCACTCTTACCAGAGCATTTGCTAGCGTAGGACTACGCAGCTTGCTTTGGGGACAGGGGTTGGGGAAGGATGAGGAAGGAAGAGAGGGTATGCCCCCCACCCGTGTGCGTTCAGCGTGTCCTTCGTACTGAGGAACTTCCTCTTGCTTTGTCCTCCGAACAGCTCCGCACAAACACACTCAAGGCTTTAAAAAGCATTAGCCCCACCATCTGTGATATTCATGGACCTACTGTGCATGACTTACCAGAAGCATTAAGGAAAAAGAAGGCATGGAATGCTAGCTTTTCTTTTAATTATTATTTTTTACTCATCAGATGGAATGTGAAATGCTGCCAAGAGCCTGCCACCCTCAGACACCCACCTATTATAAGGCACGCACACACACAAAAAAAAGCCCAGCATATCTTGCCAAAATTCTGCATGCTATTACTAAAAAAATCAAAATTAAAAAAAAAAAAGAATCTGTTGCAGAGTTAGCTACTGCTTGAATAATTTAGTCTTGCTGTCTACCCCAGGAAAAGTACACTCCATTCCCAATGGACAGAGTTACTATGGTCTCCAAGAGCGCTGGGAGCAGATATGAAGATAGAGACCCTTGTTAGAGGAAGAGGGGAGCCACTTCAGCAGGGAGAAGCAGGCCATAAGATCATGTTTGTTGAAGCTAAATTTTTACAACCACATAACAAAGAATTTGGCTCCTGGGGCAGTGACTTACATTGCTGGGTTCTCTATCTAGGATCAGGAGTGTTTTAGCAGTGATACTCCACCTGCTCCTGCAGGAAAGGCAAACGCATGACAGAGGAAGTGACTGTCGGTTTATGAACAGGTTAGCAGTTTTAACAGTTATTCCAAACACAATCAGTTGGATTAATAAAAGCATTACCACATTGGATCAGGCCACTGTTCGTGTAACTTAGAATCCTACCAGCAAGAGATGCTCTTGCTGGCAAGAGATCAGCTCTCCAGAGAAAACTGCAAGGAATACTAATAACATATAAGAGTAAGACTTCCTAAGTCCAAGCAACCAAGCACACATGCATCTTGTCTCTCCTTCAGTTAAGGCCTCACTGACACCAATTGCCAGCACTGAAATTTGGTAAGGTTTATTTATATACTAAAATATCCACATTTGTGATTCTTAATGTTAGCGAAAACTTCACTTGAGAACCACAGAGACCATTCTGCTTATGTAGACTGACCAGAAGCATAACGCAGCCCCATCAAATCTCAGTGGCATCTGTGGAAAGCCCACTAGCTGAGCTAAAACATATCCACGAGAACAAGGCATATGCTGATTTGTAAAGCAGCCATTACATCATTAATCGAGTTGCACCAACAGTTGACTGTCGTAAAAGGAACCAAAACCAACCAACCAAAACAAAACAAAAAACCCCCACAAAGATCCCTACTGCCTTATGTCTAGTCTGACTTTTATCTGCTTTTGGCTTTGAGTCAGAGAATCTCCTATATATTTACACTCCTAGACTAAACTACACTTTACCATGACAAGCCTGCTCTTTATATACGTACTTAATGACCATGAACAAGCCAATGCCTAACCTACAGTTTGAGAAATAAAATTGATTGAGCTTATTTAGGTTTGAGAATTTTACAGTAGGCATGTTTTTTGGTTTTTTTTTTCAGGCTTTGATTTAATTCTTACAGCTTTTGGTCTGAAGTGCAATTTGTCAGCTTTCGTTTAGAAAGCATGGCCGCTACAAATCAGGGCAATATTCCAGCACTGGCTTTAGTCACGCTATAGACCAGAGGTTATGTCTCCATACTAGTATTGAATGCTGCCTCAGTTATGCATTGAAGGTTGCATTTATGTTCTGAGGTCAGGTTTGGATGACTATCTAACAGCCTCTCCGATGCTGTGAGCAATTGCTTTCTACCGTATGAATAACCTTCCCTGGATAAACACCCATGTCCATACCTAAGCGTATGTACTGTTTACCTATGCATTAGTAAATCCTAGCTTTAGAACTTGCAAAAAGTGTTTATTAAGTACGATACCATTTCTTGCACCTTCCTCTGGAGCATCCAGCGCTATAGATGCTGTCAAAAGTCACACTAAACCTGAACAGCCTTCAGGTCTGATCCAGCATGGCAATTCCAACGAGCTTTTATTATTCTACATTCCATATTTTTTGAATTCTGCTAAGCTCACAAATTCAGTGATACTGTTAAGTTTTAAAACGTAAACACCACTAAATTCTGTGAAAATCAGTTCCCTCTACCAGCTCGGAGTTAACCTGCAGCTTACTTTACTGTCTTCTTCCACCAGACTCACTAAGTCTTGATCATTCATGTGCTGCTGACTGATCTTACGGTGTTAGCCTTCCACTGGCCAGGAGGAAAGCAACTGATGCAGGATAAGGTGTCAGGGATGTCTGCCTGCCCCTGACTCGGTGGAGGTCACCAGTGCCCACACAGAGCTGTGGCTGTCCTACAGGTTACTGCAACACAGAACTGAACAGCACAACTTACATTATTCCAGAAGGAATCCAATTCCATCTACAAAATAGTATGTAGAGACTCAGACTATGACAACAATAAACACCAGAATTAGTTAATTACATCCCAGTGTTTGGGATGAGGGGCAGTTCTGGGCCATTCCTGAAGGCAACTTGTTTACTGCTGTCCTGCAAATGTTTACTGGACAGCACGCTGCCCATGAAGCCATGAAATCGGTCAGCAGGGTCAGACAAACCCAACATGATGCAAGTAAATACAGTCACGAGGCAGTATTTGGAAGGGATGATCGTTGGAGCCTGTCCCATACTCCAAATAGAAATAAACCCTTTACAGGGGACTCAGGCTGGATTTAAATCAAAGACGGGGTCGAGTCCCTCCCAGTGCAGCCCTGGTGACAGCTCGCTAGGAACGCTCCAGCCATTACTCCCGGGGGTGAAGCACGCAACCCCCCCTCCTCGGTGCAAGTACTTCATAATCTCCTAGACGGCAGCACTTAGCTCAGCTTTGCTTCTCTGTTTCACTGTGGAGCATTTCCTAATCAAACAGGGCTGGGTCGTTTTTAGAGCAACAGACAGACAAGCTGCAGGTCAGAGGCTACGGTTAGAGGACGTAGAATGTGAACTAAGAGCGGTGGCAAAGGGAGGTGGATCTAAAAGCCCAGAAGAACCACTCCATTCAGTAGGCCTACATGCTCAGACAGGAGGTTTCGTTTAAAGTCTTTGGGTGAATTAAATACAAACATTGCCAGATTTGTCTGAGAGCAAAGCTAGACAGATACGTGACCACTGCAGCTTGCTTCCTTCAGCTCCACTTTAAATATCAAACGGGACTCTACCAAGGGCAGGCTGTGGAAGCTCTGCCCACTTCATCTGCTACAGAAAGTATTGCAAGCTTATCTGGCACATATCAGGCCAGCTCCTTACATCGATGTGTGTGGCTTCCTCCTCCCTTTTTAATGAGAGATTTATAATTTATTTTCTTCCCTTTGGGGGCTAGTCTAAGAGGGAAAAAAAAAAAAGGTCAGTCCATTTTTCTGTGTTGGAGGATTCATCCCTACTCCTATTCTTTCTGAGAAACTTGCCTGGAAAATATGGCAAATAAAATTCCGGAGACAGGCAATATGAATAAAGCATCGCCAAAATCAGAAACAAAAAAATAAAAAGACAGTTTGGAAGGGATTTGCTGATTTATCTGTCATTCCATCACGCTTAAACAAACAAAAAACCCCAAACAAAACCCACGTACAAACCTTGTTCCCTGTACTTCTGAACAGCAGAATACTCTTTTGTAACAGAATCTATTCCACTGCGTTACTAGTGAAAAGTCAGAGGGCAAAGAAGTGTTCTGAGGCCACACATTCACCATCACTTCATACAACAGAAGAATGCTGCACTTTCATTCTCCCTGCATCCCAAACACTCCCAACTTCAAATTAATGGACTTGATTAATCTTTGTTTTAAACCTTTTTAAACTGTCTCCAACAAAGAAAGCAAATCCATTGTGGGTAACTGGCTCTTCTGTGTCCTACTGTCAGATGGTGAGGCATGAAGGTAATGGATAACATTCCTCTTTCCTGGGTAAGAAAACCACAAAGGGAGCGCAGAGAGTAGAAACTTTTCAGAAATCTTAGACCTCTCTTTGCGTCCTTCTCAGTAGCGCTGCAATGTATCGGGTCAATGGATGACAAATACCAGGCAGACAAATTGAGAAATTATGAGAAGGAGTACATCAGCACTTTAGGCTGCTGCAAGTACTGAAAATTGTTTCAGGCAAGAACTTGATGCGGCAAAATTTAGATTTGCCCCCATTGGATGCCATTGTGTGTAGAACGCTCTGGCACTCGCAATATCCTGACTCTCACCATCCGGACAATTTTAGTTACGTTTTTGTTAGCCGATCAGCTATTTGACATGGTTGTGCGGAGCACTCTGCTCTCGTGACCAGTGCTTACCCTGGGTAGGCAGGGATGGCTGTGGGAGGTACCGCCCGGACTGCCCCATAAACCGTCCTTCCTCGGCCCCTCAGGTGGGCTCCCCGAAACGCGGCTGCTGTGGTGGCTGCAGTTGGATAGGGGAAGCCTGGAACTGTAAAGACAGACAAGGTGGAGGGTGAAAAGGATCCGAGCTCCTGCCCAGGGAACAACCGCCTGCTTCAAACAAAGTGACACAATAGCTCCACAGCGGTGGGACGTTTTGCGTCAATCCTGCAGAGGGGCATGCTTATAACCCAGCAAGCATCGGATACATACGTCCTGCTACACCATGGCCTTTGGGGGAAGAGGGGTTGCAGAGAGGTTTGGCATGCAAGAGGTTAATGCTTCAGCATGCCTCGCCCACCACAAACAGGGTATGAATCCCCCCCTTCTGACACCGCCATGCAGTCTGGTTAGAGTCCGAGAAGCGCAGAGAGTTACTATCAATACAGCAGGCGGCTCTTCCAAAACTGCAGAGGCTCTTTAAAATAATTTGTCAAGAGGCCCTTAAAGTCAATCAACTTACATCAGTCTCTTCCCTCCTTTCCCCTCCCACTCTTTGCCACCCAATCCTCTGCATGTTCATTTTAAAGCCTGAAAGACAAGATAGCCCATATAACAGCAGCAGAAACTTCCCATAAAGTGCCAGCTTTCTGAGAGCCCCTCCTCAATTAATGAGCGTGACCAGGACCTGGCCCCACGCGTAGCGGGGCCTGCCTTATTACGCTCTATGCTGGCGCTAACTGGCTCGTGACGAAGTGACGTAAAGCCCTAGAGGCATCTGCAGGTACGTAAGGAGCAGATACCCAGAGGGAGCGAGTCGCGAGGCACGAACCCAACCCAGCGTGCGTCCAGGTGCATGCCACCGGGGGCCCTGCAGCCTCGTGGTTTAACAGCTTGTATAATATGTACTTTATAGGGATTCGTCCATTTGGTTTCTTCGATTTCAAAGGGGCGGGGGGAAATCAAGGGAACGGCCTATTCCTCGCACACACCCTCCCCTTGTTCTGCAGCCTCCTCATCGCTTAGCGAGACCCATTCACCAGTACAGAAACGCACTGCAGATGAACAAGTGACTGCCACTGCACAGTATACTTGGGCTAGAGGTAGACTCGCTCCCAGCGAGACCCATCCTTTCAAGTATATATTATACAGACTGGAGAGAAGGGAAACAGGTCATAGTTAACTCAAGCACAGTAACAATACAGGGGCCAATGGGGGCTACTTACTGATTAAAGGAATGTAAGTGTTAATACCCCCCCTTCCTGACAGGGGCACTGCGGCGTCATTGCCCAGCGAGACATCTGCTTGAAAGCTGGACGCTAATTTAATTTTAAAAAGAATAAAAAAAAAGAACGTAAAAAGGTTATAAAGAAACAGCAGATTGAGAACACAAACAAACACCACTGCAGTTAAATGGCAGAAGTGGAAGTGTCTACTTAAGCTCTACCTGCATATAACTCAGGGCCGTACACCGCTCCAACCACAGGACTCAACTTCCAACCTGAAACAACAAAGACTGCAGTGAATGCCAAAATCTACACCAAGAGAAGGAGCAGGCAGCGTGGGTACGGGGAACAGTCTCTTGCGTGCGCCCCAACTTCACATGCAGCAGCTCTTTCCAATTTCTGCTTCACCTCAATCCCCCTTGGTGTAGATGGAGGCCAACTGCCTTTTTCTAATGTCAAGTTCTAGGTACAGGTTGCTGGACTGGAGGAACAGCCAAACACCAGCTGATCCGCAGCAGGGCAGACACGCCGTTGAGGGAATGCCAACTACCTTATATGCGTATTTGCCACGAGCACCGTGCGACCCTGCGTTCTCTGCGTGACCCTCGCTGTCAGCTCCTCCACGCATTCACGGGGAACGCCGTGGATCCAAAACCTCTCTAAAGCCACCGGCCCAGCCTGTCGTCCCGGGGAGGGCAGTTTACACCCTTAAATTCTCAAATCACCCTTCTGTCATGTTTGCTAGAGATCTAAAAGCAACAGTGACTGAGATTTCCTCACTAACTGCATTACACAACTATTTTGCAAAGAAGCAATTCATGCTATTCATTTCACATTTGTTCCTCTCCATGTTATTCTAGTGTTTCCTGTCTTCTTTATGCTTCTTTTCAGATGAAAGCCTTCCCCGAGAATTGGTTTTAGTATCATCTGGATAATTGGCAAGAACTGAAAATCATCAACACAAAACATACAAGAGAATAACGCTTAAAGAAGTCATCGCTGGCCTGCCACCGTAGAAGGGGTGTGAGGAGGGACACATTCCCCACTCAGACCCAGAAACCTGTCATCCCCCTCCACTGTCCTCTCTGGGGAGAGAAGACAGGGGTGTAACGCTAACAACATGATCTGGGCTGGCCTCCACAAAGCATGGAAAGGGAAGGAAAGACCTTATCTGTTCAGCGAGCAATCACACAGGTATTTCTATCGAAATAAATCCCTACCCTTCCTCTGTCCTGCTTTAGGAGTCCTGACACACTCACTGCACTTTCACCACCCCTAGCCAGCCCAGAAACCACATGAACAACCTTGTGAACTGCAGCCCATCAGCACCACTCCTTCACCTGCTGGCAGAGCATCGTCGAGAGATGCAACACTTGCTCCCTCCGCAAGACTGGGCATGCTGCCCTGTACTGCCCACCTTGATGGCAAAGTACTAATGCGAGTGGTGGCAGTGACAGGACTGGGATCAGCCCCCAGATTTAGTAATGATTGTACCACCACTTAGCAATACGCCGTAAGCCTGGCCTAACAGTTTTAAAGCAGACACTGCTGGCTGCTAAAGCAAAATACTCCTGCCCATCATCATGTTTCACAAGTCATTTTTATGTAAGCCAGGTTTTGATATCAAATAGCCATACACGTTTTCTGTCCTTGCTTTCAAGACAACATAATATGGCTGTGTTGCCTTTCACAACAAAATTTCCATATTCCTTTCAAACACTAACACTCAGAATCCCAGTCTTTCTGCCTGTCCCTGCTTCCCCAGCTCTGTAACCAACAAGCAATTATGTGATTTGCCAAGAGCCACACAAGTCAGCAGCAGAGCCACAAATAAAATTTGTATCTTCTGACTTCAAAACGGATTCTTGCACTAGCAACTACCTATGCTTAGCTTCCTGCTTTGTTGAAGCTGTTTGGGAACGTTTTCAGGCCAAGAAGAATTTTTCCTGCCTGGTTCAGGACAAAGACTCAGATTCAAAATGTGTATCAAAGCAGCATTCAGTTCTGTCAGGAGAAGAATGATTTTTTTTATGCTATATGTGTCCATGCAATAAAATTACTGCACAGACAGAAGAACCTAGATATCCCAATTAAACAGGATTCTTCATTACACAAACAACTTGGTCTTTCTCTATTTAGGTTCACTGGAAAATGCCTGAATACCAGACACAGCCTGTAACACCAAGTGAACACACAAACAGCCCAATGCCTCTGTTTTCCCAGCTGCTTGGGGACAGTGGTACTAAACTGAGATATATCCAGCTACTTGGATTACACTCCATTTGTATTTAGGTATTTATGTGATGGCCATCCCACTGCAGGCTGGCACAGCATCAGCTTGCAGCAGCGGCAGGTGACACATCAAACCCTGGGTTCTTTTCCTAGCTTGGCCACATTGGGTACGTCACTACTCCTCTCTGCCCCAACTTCTCCATCTGAAAAGTGGTATTCCTCCAGAAATTAAGAGAGTTATACTGAAGCATAATGCTGTAGATTAGGGCTTGGGAGTTATTTTCTGGTTTTGGTGATTTTTTTTGTTTGTTTTTTCTTCCCCTGAGGAGGTCCTGATGAAAGAGCATGACTTTCCCCTCACCAGGAAGCTTTTGTCTTCCTTCTAACCTTTCAGCACATCACTAGTACAAACAGTCTCTCTTACCATTTGCGTATGGTGTGACCATCTTCTTGTTGGTCATCACTCGTGCTGTGGCATTGTTAACCTAAAAGCAAGAAAGGGGAAGGGGAGGAGAGGGAAGGAAGCAGAGGACATTAGGGAAAATGATGGAAAACTCTCAGATATCACACACACACACACACACACACACACACACACACACACACTATACTTCTCTGAGCAAAAAAAATTTAATAACTAATTTTACAAAAATGCAGTATTTAAATTACTTTTAACAATTGCCATTTAATTTTAAACATTACAGCTAAACATGGCATTTTAAATTATGCATTAAACAAAAGGCCAACAAGAGTAAAGTGCAGATTCTCAGACACCCTGCCACCCCTTCGCGTGTGGTTCTTCTCAGCTCATCCATCTAAAGGGCAAAACTTTGGCGATTCTGTCCAGGCTCTGCTCGACTGGCAGCGATCGCTTCTGCAGCCCAGGACAGGGAAACTGAAGCAGGCGATGCACAAGCTGACTTGTTCCGCAAGCTCACCATTGGACTGGGGCTCGCAAGTCGCAGGCAGACAGACTTTAAATAGGAAAAGGTAACCTGGAGTCCATCAGCTTTAGATTTGAACTCTCAAGGTTCGAGGAGATTTTAGGAACACCACCAAGTGTTTGGACACTCTGTGTTCACCAGCTTCCTCCCCATCATCCTCAAATCTTTTTCCAGATTATTTTATCCCCCAAGACACAAATCTCTTGGAGCAAAGAGGAGAAACGCATCGTGGTAGAGCTGGGTCTTTGTTGTTGTTGTTGGACTGAGCCCTCCACCCTCTTTACAGAGCTCTGCATCGTTCCAAGCGGTTTGATTGCTCAAGCAAGTGGGGTGTTACCACAGAGATGGTGCTGATAAAGAAAAGATGGACCAGTTCGGAAGCCAAGTTACTGCAGCCCCGTGTCAGACAGCCTCAAAGTTCTTGCAAGGAGGGTGAAGTTTTATCCAACATCAATAATTTATCAAAGCACGTGCCAAATGGGAACTAAGGCTAGGGTTAAGAAGAAAAAACACTTAATTACGATAAAAATAAAAGCTGCTCCAGGCCCTTGAGACTTATGGAAAGGTGAGCATACGCTGGGTGGGAAATCTGGAACTACATTTACTCTTGTTTCAGCCCCAAAACAATAGAAACATTACACATTTAAAAAAGAAAGAATGGGAAACAACAATGATGAGACTGAGAGCATGCAGTTAAACACACACAGATAAAAGAAAGAAAAAAAACACAATTGATTCAGGGGGTGGGGAGGGAGGAGGGAGGAGATAGGGTCTCACAGACAATCATTAAGATGGAGCGAGTGCCTGAAATCAGCTGCTACAGCAAAGTGCAACACAAGCACTTAAAGGAAAAATTGCCAGAACCGATCAGAAACCACCAGTCAGCAAAGAGACCAACAGCTGCATTTAACTGAGTAAAGAAATAAACTGGGGAGGAGGGGAGAGAGAAAGAAAGAAAAGGAACAGTAACAGCTACAAACAGGTCTCAGAAAGAGAGAGCAGCGGAAAGAAGGGGCAGGAGAGAGAGAAGAGGAAATGGGTGCATTAATAAAAACCAGCCAAACTGGAGTTCAGTAACTCTGAGTAAGATGTGCAAGGGGAAATCACCATGAAGTCAGTAATCAAACAGCTCAGACTGCTACAAAACGATATGTACATCCAAAGTCCAGGCGGCATTACTCAACAGCATTGAAAATAAAAGGGGGAGAGGGGGGAAGGAGGTGGGTGGGGACAACAAGTCAAATCACATTTTGTAGTGTTAATGTGAGATGGCAGATGGATTTTTTCTTTCTTATTTAATTTTGTTTTTTTGTAATTTTAAGAAAAATTAAAAAAAAAAAGCTTCTTCTCTAGCGTTTTTGTTTCACTTACCGCCAACTCGTACCATCGCCAGCATTGTGTATAGTTACCATGGAAAGAGTGAGTCAAGTGAAGGGCCCTAAACGCTAAACCATCGAAAAGGGAAATAAAAAAACAAAACAAAAAAAAAGCAAAATATGCAGACATCTTACTCAAAACGGCGGCTTTTTTTTTTTTTTTGGTTGTTTTCATATTCGTTCAATATTTGTACTTTTTTTTGTTTGTTTGTTTGTTTCAAGAAAGAGGGAGAGAGGTTGAGCCAGTTAGCCTTCACCACAGTGGAACACCAAACTGGCCAGCACCAGGCGTGCCCCGCGGATGCGGCCGTGCTGGCCGGCCAACGTCACCCCTTTAGGACCAAAGTGAGAGCTAGAAACATTACGGGCTAGCTTCCACCGAGCAGGCTCGTGACCAGAGCGGGGTGCGCAGCGCAGCCCACCCCGCGCCTCTGCCCCGCCGCCCTCCCCGCCCGCCGCGGGCATCGTCTCACACTTGCGTGGAGGAGAACTGGCCTCGGAGGAAAGAGAGGAGACTGGCTGGCCCCCTGCTTTCTGTGTGGACACAGAGTTAGAAGTCGGACAGTACTCTTTCGGTTAGTGTCGTTCAGGCCTGATAACAGGAGATCGGAGCCTCGCAAACTGAAGCAAAGGAAAAATCAAGACAGCAGAAGGGCAAAAATTTGGAGTGGGTGGGAAAAAAACTCAATAAAAGGAAACAGAAAAGAAAAATACCCAAAACAACAATAAAAATATTTCGTAAGGGGTGTAAACTTTTATACATTTCAGTGCAGGGAGGTGAAGGACACAGACACAAACACACACGCACACACGAGACTGGGATCCAAATGTGAAATAAGTGAGGCAAGACACAAAAAGAAATCAAAAGAATAAATATAAAGAAGAAATTGAATTACTGAAGACATGCACCTCGATTTTACGGCCCTCTACCACGGTGCCGTGTAATTTCTCCCTGGCCCTGTCTGCATCAGCACTATTCTCGAAAGTTACGAACCCGAATCCCTGCATGCAGCGGGAGAAGGGGGGAAAACATGCACATCGTTATATATTGAAATACTGATCTCTAGGTAAATAGAGAAAAAATATCACAGTATGAAATCGACATCAGCACAACTCAGCAATAACCTCCTAGAGTCACATTGTTGGTTCATGCATGTTTCGTAAATGAAGGAAATTAAATTCAATAAAATAAAGGAACTGTAATCATAATAAGAATAATAAGAGTAATTAAAAAAAGAAAACATAAAAGCAATTGAGGCCAGACCAAAAAAGAAGTACAAAGTTACTCGAGACAATTGTTTTTTTTCAGTTTTTCTTTTTTTTTCTTTTTTTCTTTTTTCTTTTTCAGAAAGTTAAGCCCACGGGGGGCTCCTGCCCTCTCCCTGACAGCAAACACGCATGCTGTGCCGGCCCCGCCGCCCGCCCCGGACACAGCGCAGGACATCAGCACTGAGCAGCACTTCGTTCTCTTGAGCAACTGCTGCGAGAGAGAGCAGCGAGCTGAGGTCAGGCCTGGCACCAGGAATTCTGCGAAGCTTTGGGCAAATCAAACACTGAACCTTGCTTTTCCCACCTGTAAAATGGAGACAATAATAATTACCTACCTTGGAAAACAGCTGAGAGGAAGGGCTGTTTGTAAAGCATCCCTTGTAAGCTCTTCAGGGCACAGCTCATGTCTACTTCTACGCCTGTAACTTCCCTAATAACGCACGGGGCCCTGAGAGTAAGGAGGACTTCTAGGTGGCACCAGGAGATGAACATCACTCAACATGAACATTTAGAACACTACGTATTCTTCTAGTTTCAAAATTTGCCTACCTGTAAGTACTATGTTGGACTCGAGGGTAAATCTGAACACCTAAACACGGATCTATTGGTAAATGCAGTTTTTTTTCTGGCACTTCTGACCTACTGCTGCCTCCCTCGGAGCCTGCCACCCATCTCGCTTGGCTTTGTTCTGAGATGGCAACCTCTGCGCTGTGGATGGTGACGAATCCCTGCCTAGACATGCCATGAAGTTTGAAAATAATAATAATAATGTACCCTGCTTGGCGCAACCACAAAAGCTCAGGGACTACCAAAACGTCCCTTCAGTTAGAGGGATTTGGGTTTACCGAGTCCATGACGGTACATGCAACGCTCCTGTGCCACGTGCTCATGCTGCCATCACATGCGGTCGCATACGAGGGCAGGGGAGGAGATCATGCTGACTTCCACGGAGGTGAGTGCACTGACAGTCAAGCAGAGCCAACAAGACTAAGGGAACTGGGAATTTAGCTGGTAGCAAATGGCATTTTACTACAGACAACCGTGGGGAGATATTCTTCATGCCACTGCAGGAAGCAGAGCCAACCAAAAAACTTGGCTGCAGTCTGCTTTTAGGGTACCTTAAGAACAGGACGAGGAGAACTGGCTCCTGTGGCTTGCTATAAAGCAAATACCAGTTTAATGCCCAGACAGGAATCTCCGCTGGCTCGGGAGCAGAAGAACAAAGCCTGCGTTTGATGCAATGGAAGCTCCCAATATCAAGCAGAGCACAAGGTAAGGTGAGCGATCTAAAGCAGGGGCATGCTAGCCTGGGGCCCCCTTCATGCAGCTCAGGGTCGGTATGTGTAGACCCCCAAAAAATAGCATCTGGATTTCTAGGCACTGTTAGCAACAAGACACAAGCAAGCCATCATTCTCTAAGTGCTTTTTAAAGGTCTGTGCAACGTTAATCTTAAAAAGCCCCTCTGTGCATGCTGGCCTTTATCATCCACAGCTAGGTTTCCAGCACAAAACTATTACACATTTGTAAAATGTAATCTTTTTTTTTTCCCCCCTCCAGGAACAGCATTAACAAAAAAACCCTTAGCTAAGTACTGTCACATTGAAATCAATGAGAGCTCTCCTTTGGGCACCAACCCCCCTAATCTAAAACTTGGGATAATTTCATTTCTTCAGCTTAAAAAATAAAAGGCTATGTAAATAACAAACTGTTGCCTTTTTCAGAACAACGTGTTTTCTGTCGAAATGAATTAAAATCGGAGCTACTAGAGACCGGGGCTAATAAATCAGTCCAACCACATGTAACTGTCAAACAGGTTGCAGGGAATTGAGAGGGGGAGTGTAATAGCAAAGCTGATTACGAAGGGACAGTGTATTGTATCTGCTTCAAAGAACCCCTACAGAGAAAGGGAAGACTGAGAAATGGAGTAACACATTTCCCTCTGTTCGATATAATGGGGAAAAAGCATCTTTAAAAAGGTTTGGGGAGGAGGGGAGGGGAAGACTGCAAAAGCAATCTCTATTTCCCTCTTCTCTTTTGACATTAAAATTTTTGTTTGTTCTAGACAATCCTGTACAGCCCGAGTGAGATTTATGTCTTCTGTGATGCTGTGAACTGAAAGCTGAAGAGCAGAGGGAAGGTAATTTTTTAGACATTAGCCTGTGCAGGCTAGAACCAAACTAAGACTATTTTAATTCACATTTGTTTGCAATTAATGAAGTCTGTATGGGATTTAAAAAACACATTATCATCTAATACCTTTAAACTGATTTTGAATTTTCAGTATTTTTAATAAGTTAAATCAAGGAAAGGTACAATCCACATGCAGACTATATAGGAATAATTAACAATGTGAACTAAAACAGAGTTAAGTTGATTCTGAACAACTTAGCTAATTAACCAGAATTTTTGTTTTATTGACAGATCGGTCCTTGGCTTATGCAACCTTTGTTGAAAACCACTTAATGTCAACGCTGAATTAACACTTTACATAGTTGACTACGATAGAGTCAATATGTGTGTCCGCTTGGTTAGTCTTCTTAATGCAACTCTTAGACATTCAAATTTTCATCAGGAAAAATAGATGAGCCATGCTTGACATTTCTATTATTTCTAAGTTTAAAAACTAGCAATTAAATACACATAATTTTGATGTGGGAGAGAAAAAAACACATACATATATTTTTAATTCCTTCTCACAGATGACCTGCAAAGAATAGGGATTAATTTGTACCCAAATACATATACAACAAACAATTCTCAGTTTTCCCTCCCAAGGTTGTCTTGCCCTTAAAGGGAAAAAAAAAAAGAAAAATTAACAAAGGAGGCAGATAACCAATATTTGGAAGCTCAGATCTACAGCAAGTACTGGTTTGCCCCACAGTACCAGGTATGGAGCCAGAGGAAGGGAAGATACAATCCTGAGTTAAGAAAAGACCTAAGGTTTCTAGAATTTAGTTTATACAAATAACCCATGTTTAATAAGGCTGTTAAGATAACAAGGCTGAATTTTTCAACACTTCCCCTCCATCAACTGCCAGGAACTTCTCCCAAGCAGAAAATAAGCTTAAGCCTCAATGTACCCAGCAAACACTAAATAACCCCGGCAAAAAAGTTTTAGGACTTGTGAGTAATTTGCAGGGCCAGACTAACCCCCTTTTTACCCAAAGGTTTATTCAAAGGGCCTGAAGAGACCGAGTAACTGTCACCCTTTTAGTCTGGCCTCAGACTCTGCAATAAATAACAAGCAACATGATGAGCAGTGTAAAAAATAAATAAATAAATGTATATAGAGAGAGTATTTGAACGTTTCCATCTCTGAAGAATGAGAAAGAAAATTTACCATGTAACCGTAAAGGGAGAAATCAAAAGCAGACGGTTCTCCTGGGTGTGGCCAGAACACAGAAATTAAACAAAAAAACAACAAATAAAATAAAATAAAACAAAACAAAACAAAAAAACAGAAAATAAAAACAAAGGAAACGAAACAGAGCCCCTTGAAATCCATGCATTGTTAACCCTTTGTTTGTCATGGAGTTTAGACAGTCACCTCAGCAGCAGCGTCTTTGCCTTGTACCCCTAGAGCACGCAGCCAGCAATGGGCTTTGCCTTCCTCTACTGCCGTGCTCATTTTTA
>VXAA01003071.1:387200-436946 GCA_013399115.1 Anseranas semipalmata
AAAAAAAAAAAAAAAAAAAAAAATCAGGAGCCTGAAAAAATGGCCAAGGGACAGAAGTTTAGGCTACCCATTTCCAAGGCATTTGAGAGAGGAAGAGGGTTTCAGCTATAATCCACCTGAGATGAGCAGGAGCAGGCGCACCGACAGGAACACCGCCCGACATTCAGAAGCACGCAGTACCCGAGTTACACACGCACACTTCAGACTGGTGAAGGAACCGGCGTAAACTGAAGCCACCGTCACTTCAGCAGCCCTTCCAGGTCCCCTGAGCAGGGGCAAAGCCCCCCGCCGCCTACCTGCACAATCTAGGGAAACGGATGCAGGAATGAATCTGGCTAAAAAAAAATTAAAAAAAATAAATATATCTTTAAAAAGCAAAACACAGAAAACAAACTCAACAGCAGGGCTATTTTGGAGCTGGATCACTTCCCCAGTCCAGCTTGCTCCCTGCCGATCCCTGCTCCAGCCAACTCGGACCAGAGGTCGCGCGGCCCCGTGTTTGCCCGGTCGTGCGCTCCTCCTCCTGCCCTTGATCCAACGTGGGGTTCACCTGGCTGCGCGGGCAGCGAGCTCGACACGCTAAACCGGCAGAAGATAAGCTCTCGCTTCTCTCTTTCTCTCTCCCTGCTGGGTTTTGTTTAGTTTTTGCTAATTTAGCACCCTGGACTCAACTCCCTGCACCACTCGGAAGGTGCTCCCACCCACAAGGAACAGTAAATCAGCTTATACCATCAGTCCATCAACTTCAGCCTTAATTATTCACATTTAAGTAACCCAGTTCACAGCGTATGGACAAAATTAACTCATTTATTATCACAGAGTTGAAGGTGACCAAGGCAATACACTGTACTTGAGTAAACTAGGCCAAAAGGTCATGTGTCCTTCAAACCACGAGCACTATAAAGGGATTTGGTGACCTGAGAAAGTGACACCGCTTTATACTTAGTTTGTTATTAAGCCTCTTTGTGTTAATAACTTTATCTGAATTTCTGGCTCAACTGATGACATCTGAACAAAAATTATAAAAGTAGAATTAAAATGAAAACAAGACCTCTGTAACAAGGGAGCGCATCTATTTCCCCGAGTAGAAACTAAGTTCAGAACAGCTTGGCTCACTCACAGCACCTAATCCACACCAAGAAGAAATAAATGCACATGCAGATGCTCATATAGTCTTTTAGGCAGAGTTATTAACACCTAAATTAATATTCTTATCTTAACCTGCAGTTAACTGCAAACATAAAGACTTAACTGTTTCAATACAGCTTTCTGCACAACTTTTTAGTTAGTATGGGTTTATTTATGGACCTCCACTCATTAATGGATGCAATTTCCTTGTGAAGACTAGATGTAAGCTACTATACAACCAATTTTTCAAGCAAACATGAAGCATTTCTAGACACTTCAGTCCTATACAAGAACTTGGAGACCATCCTCCTTTTTAAGGATCTGGGTTTCCCAAGTGGAAAGCAGAGGGGAAAATGAACTTACACTGACCTGAAACCCCAAGCTTGTAATCTGCACCAACATGAACTCTTACGATTTAAAAAAATCTACAACATGCTCCCCCTCCAGCCAAGGTTTTGCTGTGTGCTTACACTTTCTTGGTCTCTGAATGTCACCAAGGGCACATCTCGGAATGCCGCCCGGCATGCAGCCGGCGAGCAGAGAGCTTGGATTCCCTTCCCCTGCAGCTTTATGAATGTCACCAGCTTCTCATTTCAAGTGCAAAAACTTCACAGGCAAACTGCGCTAATTCTGCAAATACGTCCACTCGGTCAGTTCAGCACACCGGTGTCAAAATCTGCACCTACAGGATGCATCTCCACTGACGGGAGGAGCAGGAATCCTATCCCTCGACTTCCTCTGGAGGTGTTTTATTCACGGTGCAGTGAAGCGCATGGTGAGTTGCAACCATGAGCAGGATGCTGTTTAAAGGCATTTATTTACATGGGTCAGAAGTAGAATTGTAATGGTAAACAGGACAACTGAAGCAAACAGCTAGCTTCCAGGAAGCTACCAGAAAATAATAAATAAATCAAGGGAAAACTGATGTCATTCTGTCATACAAGCTAAAGACTAAGACAAAATGAAATTCAAGGGATGTTTAAAGTTTGTATCTTGTTTCTCATATGTAGCAAAGCGGTATCAGTGTGAAGTCTACCAAGGCCCATATAATCTTACTAAACAGATTGAATCCAGGCAGAAATTGAGTTGGGAAACAAGAATTCACATTGCTTTCAGAGAAGTATCAGCAAAACTCATTATTAGCTGCCTCCTACTCTGCTGCGATACACAAACCCAACAAATAACACCTCCTGAGCCAAACACAAGAACCTGAGGTGCAAGGTGGCTGTGACGTACACACGCTGCTCTTCCTTTGGCCACCGAACTTCCTAAACGCACGGAGCTCCCAAACACGTAGCCCGTCTGCTACAGTTCCCTCGGGCACAGCATTAGGGCTGTGGAAGAACACTGCCTGGTCATCTCAGGTGGATTCCAAAGGAAGAATGCAAACCGCAGGTTTCCTCCAGGCCCTCCTGCTCGCCAGCGCTGGAGCGGTTCCAGCAGAAGCTCCTGCCCCAGGCGGGCAGGGACAAAGCGCTGCTCAACCCCATCGTACGCTGGGTGGGGGCAGACCCAGGGCAGTTTGGGATTCACCAGTGTACCTTGTAAATATGTACAGAACATAGACACAAAACTCTACACCCTTAGGAACCCAGGGAAGGGAAGGGAGCATTGAGAACACAGCACAAGGCAGGCAGCAGGAGCATCTGCTTTCGGATTCCCAAAAGAGAGGAGGAGGAGAAGAAGAGAGAGAGGTTTCATATCATTAGATTAGAATGGAAACCACAGGGCAGGAAAATGCATTCAGATTTTTTTTCCTAAGGTGGAGGAAGAACCCAAGAGTGAGTGAGTGGCCTCCAGAAAGATCCGTTTCCTTTGCTTCACCATCAGATCACCAAACTGTTGTTTTTCCATTATTATGTGAATACCAGGTGCTTCGTGCAGCTACACCCCACTCAAACACTGGGGCCTCCCATTTTCATGCTAAGCAGGAATAATCTTGCATTCTTTTTAAAATATCAATTATTTTGGGTAGAGAAGGATGCAAGGATACCACAAAATTATTCGTTGGGTGTTTTCTCATTCTGTTCAGATTCTGCCCCATCCCTCACATCGGCTATCAGTTCTGCAACTGCTTTTTGCTGTAAGATGACAAAAAAGCAGCAGAAAACTGCATGGTCAAGGACTGGAAGAACATCTCTTTGGATTGCTTTTGGTTTTGATTACGTTTATTAAGGGTTCAGGATAAAATTCATCAAGGAACTCTTCAGCAACAATTTTTGTTTTAACTGAAAACCAGAAGCCTTGGGCTTTAACAACTGCAGAAGAAAATAGTTTTCATAGTCATAAATCAAGTCTTCACAGAAAGCCTCCAATGTTAGTGTTGCCTAGAAGGAAAAGGGCAGCCGTGGGAGTTTAATATAGGGCTGTACGGATGGCAGAGTGAGAGTGAAGCTGGTGTGAGGAGAAGAAAACACTGTGCTGGAAAGCACAGGCAGAAGGAGATGGAGGATAGAGCTCACCACTTTGTCAGGACAGTTATTTTTGTTCTTTCTTTTGCAATTACATCCAAAAAAGTAGAGATTTGATAGAGGCCAGAGGCTATTCCCAAAGCCAAATAGAAATGACTAAAATCGGGACTAATTCGCAGACAGCTCTGGCCTATAAATATCAGAAGAACAGCAGAGAGCAGAATAAATATTTACAAACTCAGCATAGCTGATTGTTTTGGTAAAGCATATAGATTTTTATCCACAAAGGGAAGCAAAGCTCTCTAACTAAGCCATACAGGCATTTACTGGTTCAGACGGTTTTATTAAAAACAAAACAAAACAGCACAGTATTAAGCACAAACCAAGGATGGGGAAAGGGCTAAATCTCATTTCTTTTGTACACAGATCAACTGCTTTCTGGTTTCCAGATAATACAGAGACTGAAGAATTTCAGAATGCATCTTTGGTGAACACAGGCTGAAATTTGCAGAGGGCTCTGAACATGAACAGACCCCAGAAGATATGTTGAAGCAAAGAGGCCACCTTAAGATTGTGAACCTCAAATTCAAGAGAAAGACATATAGACTCTAAATGGAAACTGCTTAGCTGAATTGCAACTTCAAAATCTCTTGTGTGCATGCACACATGTGCACACACGTGTGTGGGGGGAGTAGGGAAATTTTGTTTTAATTGAAAATGGGAATCTTAGCATTGATTAAGTCAAGCAGAGTATAGACATGCACTGTGCAAGCTTCCCCCATAGAGCTTTGGCAATGCACCTCGCTCCTGACCTGCAAAACTCCCTGCTATTCCAGTGCTGAACCTCCTGGGCAGAGAGAGAATCACATCAATTTGTCATTGTGGTGATACTGGTTACGTGATGAGAACCAATTGCCAATTAGGACAAAGATCACTGAATCTCTCTGCAACTGACCTGAGCAACATCTGAAATCTCATCTCCAGAGAAATAAATTACCATTAGCTCTAAACAAAATCTCCCTCTTAACACATTTTAAAGATGAAGATAGGTGTGCAAATGTAAATTCAGTGGGGAGAGGTCCACAGGGGCAGGGCAAGGGGAATAAGGATGCTTTTATTAAGCATCAAGTATCTCAAACGTGAAAGGTCAGTATCTCAGAAATACCAGGCAAGCCTGCAAAAGAGTAAACAAAATCCTTCCACATATGAGATACTACAGTTTTTCTGTGGAAGTATTTTAATGCAATGAAGATGTGGTTTGGGGTGGGGGGGGGCTTTTAGGCTTTGTTTTTACCAGCTCCCATTGCATGAAGTTGTTTTACCTTATTCTGCCTTCCCCGCAAGGCACCCATTGCTAGTGCAATGAGGGTTGGTGTGAAGGCTCAAGTGACTCCCTGTTTGTTCGCAAGGCTGGGGAACCTGATCCCACTTTACAGACAGGAGCGTCTAGGAGCATTCGTACATGCTGCCCAGAAATGACCATGCTCAGAGTCTGGAGTCAGAGGGAACAGGAGACAGTCCTCAAAATAGGTTTTCCCTTCCCCCATCACACTAATTCCTGCTGATCTCTACAGAGTATATTCTCTAGGCAATGAACTGCCTTTTACTCTGTGCAATCAAAACAAGAGGAGCAGGTACAGAAACAGGACTTACCTTGGAGCCGCGCTCATTAAAGATTATCTCTACATCAAGGATTTTGCCAAATTGCTGCAGAGAGACAAGGGGGAAAAAAAAAAAGATTTATTTTTGGCAATCCATTTTTTGTACCTTTTGGGTGCTGGCTTAACCCAAGAAGGGAGGTGAGAATATTTCCATTTCTTGCATACAGGCAAAAGCATAAAATCCCAGTGACATGACCCAGTTCCCTCAGGTTAGGACGTGCAGAACCTCTTGGTCACAACAGACCCCAGGTTTTCTCACAGAAGTCTGAAGGAAGAAAAACAATCTCCAGAGGAGTTTTAGGGATTTGATCTGGCTTCCCCCTGCCCTCCCCCTCAGCTCTTTTAATCTAAACAGTTCTTTCTTTCCTCATTCTACTATTTCATCTAAGACATGGTTATATGATTTCATCTAAGACCTCTAACAACAGTTCTCAAATGTAATTCAGCATTTCATCTTCCTCCTGAAGTGGCTATCACAAAGAAACTTAACATTGATGATGTTTCTCTGGAAGGGATAGCCACAAAAGACTCCCAACCCTAGAGATTCCAAACTCTAAATCTCCTATTTTTTTTTCCCCTTTACTTCTGGAAACTCCCAGCCTTCAAAAGAATTGATGCAAGATTCAGAAACTATGAACATGGCCAAACCCAACAGCTTTTTAAAAGAAAAAAGAAAAAAAAGATCATAAGATCATTCACTTCAACCTGTGACATACAGGAGGTTGTCGATAACCTATGCAACTTTGTCATGTATGTATGATAATCCTGATTTCTGCCTTAGCCTGGAGACACCAGGAGAGAACAGTGCCCCACTACTCTGTGCTGTTTCAATAACTGCTTCCAAAGATCCCACCGCTCAGCACAGAGTAAAAAAGGGGAAATGAGGGCTACAAGCTAGAAAGGCAATTTGCCACACCATGGAACCATATATTGATCACAGCCTTTACATGGGAACATATTTTAGTGCTTTTATTGAACTGGCCAGATTCAAACCAGCAATCTATTACACAAAATACATTACCACTTCAACAGAGCCCTGCAATACTGTCTGCTAGAAATGTCAGTGTTGTATTTCCAAACTGGAGGTTTGCTCTCCAGAAAGACAGGTCCAAGATCTCATTCTCAGGGACACACATATGGAGGAGTCTTTATTCTGTATATTGCTTTCAAACAAATTATGTATCTGAGCATCCTTCATACCCCATTCTTTACAAAAGCTTTCATCAACAGTTTTCATCTCATTGCTTGCAGAAGTTTTAAAGGAGATAGGAAATGAAGGAAGAGATAACAGGAGAAAAAAGGATGGTTTCACACTTAGGAAATATGGTGAACATCACCTCGGGGCACTGGAATTCTATTTTGCCACAGTGCTTTTAATATGATATTTGCCAATTTTTTTAAATCAACATTTCCAAATGTAGTCAAGTGGGTATAATGCTTATCTTCTGGGTGCCCTGCTTGAAAGGCTTGTGTCCAGATTTGCAAATGGGGAACATTGCAACAGTAAGCCATGATGACTGAAGAGAAGCTTTGAATATGTAAAGCAGTAAAAAGCTGTTAAGTCCCTTCAATCGTCTTTATGCAAACAAAACACTTCCAACAATTTTAGCTATAGTTTCTGTCTGCTTCCATCTTCCATTCTTAAAAAGGAGATAGTTGTATTCTTTTACAAATGCTGGATCACAGATGTTGTTTTTACTGTTCTATTGTTTAAGGACAATACTTGATCTTCTATTCATCTCCAGAACAATTGAATTCACAATATCCTACGTTACACAAAGTTTGAATAATGCTAATGTAAACGTGAACAGTGACTGCATCTTCCTTGAAACCTCAACATCTCAACAGCTTAGGCTTGATCCATGCTGGATCCTCTTTTGACCACTGCTGTGCCAATCACAGCTAAAATACATTTTCTATTTCTATCCCATGCTTGGTGTGGGCTTGTCTATAAAGGAGATTAGCCATTGATTGCTTTTTGTTGTCTTTGTTGCTTCGGCACCGCCATGAAAGAAATCAGTCATGATTGCTTTCTTGGTAGACTATTTCAGTGTAGTTACACGACAGGGGCTGAACCAATTTAACAGCTCACGGCTGCCAAAGGGCTCTCCCTGCTCCTTCCTGCCTGGGCTCACCAGCTTCCTAAAGCTGGCCCCAGCTCTCATTCCTACCCATAGAGAAACCGATACAGCTCACCAATCCTGCAAAAAAAAAAAAAAAAAAAAAAAAACTAGCCCGGCAGATGGAATAAATAATGTTTCTGATGGTTCACTGATCTGAACTGGTTCAAAGGGTCGGGTGAGTGTTAGGGCTTCAGGGAGCAAGGGAGAATGGAAAGCTGCACACTCAGCCCAAGAGCAGGATCTGTCCCTGCCAGATCAGCTCAGCTGTCTAGCCTTGCCACACATGCTGAGCAGCCGGGCTCTTGATAAATGCAAATGCCAAGATTATTTTCAGAATCTTCAGAGCCATCAAAAATCACCGGTTTCTTCTTCATTAGAATTATCTTAAAAGAGAACAAACCGTGCAGCTTCTGGTGCGCAGTTACGCCTTGCCATCTCCCCCTTACTCCACACCCAGCTGGGCCTGGATACTCAGGTGTTACTGCCAGAGCTGCGTGCCAGCCCCATTCGGCCAAGCTCACTGCTCAGGGTTTCCACACCAACAGGAAATCCTGCCTTGTGTGTTTAATTCCTCAGGACCGGTACAAAGCTGGTGGTAATGCTGAGTGCAAGCGGTCTGACCCGGCTCCAAGACAGGCGGCAGGGCTGCCTCCCTGCCCCGAAGATAAAGGAGATGTATACGTTGTTTCCTAGATGGAAAATTAAGATCGTCAAGTCCTGCTGCTGCTGCAAGCACACGCGTGAAGCCTACTGCAATGGGCTACAGCCACTCATGCAATCTGCCCCGTCTCTTTTCCACCTCAGAGTTGTGGGGCAGGAGGGAAGAAACTGCTTTGGGAGAGAAGGAAGAGTGACAACAGCAGCTAACTGCTGAACTGAGGTTTGCCGGGGAGGGGTTTCCTGCTCCGTGAAATTCCCTGGAAGAAAGCAGTGCGGCTGCGAGGCAGGAGGACGTGTGCTGGGCTCTCCAAGACTCTGCCACGGCTTTGCCACAGCTGCTCTGGCAGCTCCAAACATCGTGGCTCTTGTCCTTACTGCTGCAACGGTTACAGCAGGTCCAGGGCTGGAGGCAGTTTTTTTCTGTTTTGGTAGTGTGCCAGAATTTTCCTGAAGAATGAAAGCAGGAAAAAAAAAAGAACTAGTTCATTTTAGCAGCTTATATCTCCTTCAAAGCTGAATCTAATTTAGTGGAACATAAAAAAGGCACTTTGTTCTCCGATGGTGCTTCCCCTACCAAATGTCAACAGCCTACTGCAAACAATGGAAGTTTTAAGAGCTCCTTTGCAAAAGGTTACAAATTTTGCATGGAAAAAGCTAGGCCGTGTAAACAAAAGGGTCAACACCAAATGCCCCCATGGTAATTTTTTAAAATCATGCATATAGGCATGTTTGTGTTTTACAGCAGACAGAGGGTCTGGCCAAATAAAACAAGATCCATGCTTAGGTCACCCATGATGGGGACTAACCCTCTAATCTCCAACCTTAAAGACATGAATCACTGTGCTCACAGACCTGATTCTTTCACTCACTGATTACCATGAACTTCTATTTACAACCCAGCACAGCAGCAGTGGAAAAAATCCTGACCAGAGTTCACAGCCTCCGAAGAAAGCATTGCAGAACCACACACCTCAAATGCTCCCCACCGTGACTTCAACAGCTTACGGTGTGACCGAGGAGCCAGCACGCCCCACTGCACATCAGGTCGCGCAAGAAGCCTCCTCCGTGAACTGGGTGTGCACCAGATCCATACCAATCACATGGCAGGTGGGTATGTATGTATATATGTATGTACACACACTTCCAGTCATGCCATGGCATAGGAACTTTAGAATCTTGTTTTGTCTTAGTCCTCCATTCCCTGAAGTGACCTTGCACAAGCTTTTTTTTTTTTCTGTAAAGCAGGTAAATGAGAATCGTCTCCACGAAGGCATCAGGGGCTGTTGGAAATAACACTTTTAAGGGGTATAAAGGTATTAACAGACATCAGCTATGACCAGAACCCAATTTTCCTGCTTGAACATGACGTACCTCGTATTAGATACAAGGGCACTGTGCACGGAAGAGCACGCATGCTGTGTGTTTCTTTCTACCCAGCTGACACGAAGGCAGCAGATTTTTCCAGCAGAGGCCATAACTACATTACATATAATAAATTTGAGAGATCTGGCAGCAGAGAGCTTTTGCCTTCCAAGGCACTGACAGTTTGGTAGGGCCCCTCCTGTCTGCTCTGTTCCAGCTGGCCCTACCTCCTCTCTCTGTCTAGAGCTTTCAAAAATCAGCTCCAAAACTTGCCAGACAAAGAACTTAACCCTAAAGATGCCAACATCAGGGAGTACAAGGGGAATTCTCTAGAAATTATGGAACAATAAATGGTAACGTAAGCCACCATCTGACAACCTCACATCCCTAGTCAGAACTTTGTACACCCAAGCAGCTTTGCAATGGTCCTACAAAATTCACTTAGAGAAGAATGCAGTGAACTATCTAAACCTAGAAGATACTTAACAGTCCATTTTCAAAGAGGGTCTAAATTCCACAAGAAGTTCAAGACTGCCAAGAAACCAGTCGCCTAGTCAGGAAATAATTTCAGGCTTGAGGTGCATGAGCAAAAGCGTTTCGCCTGCAGGATAGGGGATAGGTCCCCGCTGCAGAGAGTGCTCTTACCACCCCAGCTCCCCACTCTGTGGGATGTCTTTGAGCTGAGAACAGCTGTCTCCATCATAGCATGTATTAGTCAGTGCTTAGTTATGGCAGTGTGGGGTCTGCCAGAGCTAAACGGCTATCGAGACATGAACTTCCTCACCTAAAGCTGGGTCACTGCTCTTCAAAACAGTGGGGCCTACCCTGCTGTGCCTACAGACAAGCTGCACCAGTATGCTTTGCTGACAGGACGATGAAAGCATCAAAGATTTGTAAACCAAAGCCCTACCATAGTTTATCAGCTGAGCAGACAGTAAACAAGCACCACCAAGCCCTTATTAGGGTTGACCTGTTGCCCAACAAAACACAGTTTCTAGGAAAGCAGCCTTTAAAAGGAAGCCACACAAAGAGCACAGATTTCTAACGGGATTTACAGGCCGCAGTCATCGCGGCAAACAAAGTGACAAGGAGCGTGGTTTCCTCAGTCATTTGCTTTTGTCTGACTCACAAATAAAAGATTTTCACACAAAACAGTGAGATGCAGGTGAAGAGTACCACAGGGTACCGCTCCAGAGATCTTACCGGCCGGCTGGCTTCCAGCATACGCTTCCAGCTTCTTGTTCCTGCCTTGTGCCATCCCTGGAGGTGTGCCCGCACCTCAGCCTAGTGCTGCGGCCACGCGAGGTGCCTGGAACCATGCCCACAGACACAGCAAAAACCCAAAGCTCGGTTTGAGAGGACCCGCGCGACCCTCACGAGGGGGACGGTCCAACAGCTGAAGCGGCACACGTACCTCTGCAGAGAAGTGCCACGGTCCCCAGCACGGCTCTTCAGACCAGCAGGCTGCTCAAGCAGCACTGAGCGCACCGCTCAGTTGCAGAAGGTGACTTCAGAAATTGTGCTGGTGAAACATCTGGGTATACAGCAATGCCTCTTCTAACGCTACTCAACGTCAGCAGGAACAAAGTCCTGCCCTGCGACAGGGCTGGAGCTCTCCCTTACCACAGGAAGAGCTAGGAAACAGGAGCTGGCACAACGAGCCCACCTCCTGCCAGAAGTCTGGCTCTCCAATACTGCCGTGTAGGACTGGTCACACGGGATCGGTGGTCAATACAGAACACAACTTGATATCCAGAAGATAGGTTTCCTCCTCCAGATTTCCAATCCAATCAAAGAGCAGACTCCCTTTCCACAGCTTTCCTGTTATTTTTGGTCTATCGGATTATTTGCCTACTTTAACACCTAACGAATAGTTTTCTGACATTGTCAATAATTGTGTATCATCAATTACTTGTGGATTTACACTCATTTATTGGCAAATACAGGCTTAAAATTCTACCAAAATCTTGGCAGGAAGAGCTGTAGTCTAGTTTGTAATTGCTTTAGCCTCAAAGTGTAGGCTCACAGAGGTGTTTTGTACTCTTGACACCAGAACAAAGTTAGATGAGAAATTATATCCACTGATATATTTTCGGAAACTTAAAGTGCCAAATTGTTTCCCCAGAACCCAAGACCTTCAGGTTACAAGACCTTCCAAGAATATCCATTATAGAGCTCCCAGAGCCGAGTCGTTTGGATCATACAAAGCTGTGGTCTACCAAAAACATACTTCATAAAGAGTCTTACAGCAGAGATATGAATTATGCTCAGAGAACGAAAATGCCTTCCTTAAAATCTGATAAAAAAAGATTCTGTCACCACTGTTCTGTCACCTTTAATAGGTAAAGTTATTAATAACTTCATTAACTAAAGTTAAAGGTGACAGAATGGTCACCTTTGTATAAAAACAGCTATGTATTATTACTGCTGTAGCTGAGAACCCACAAAACCCCTTTATCATCTGGGTTGATGATGTTCCCCACCAAAAACAATTAACAGCCTAAAGGTAGTAGCCGTGAAACGAGCTACACAAAATGTTGCTTAAAAAAAAATTGTACACCAAATTCTGGCCTCCATTTGAAGCCAGAGCCTGAAAAGTTTCCCACCCTCTACACTGCTATCCCACTTCCATCTACAATCGTCATCAACATATTCTTTGTTTTTATCTTACACTTTCTCCCGTTTCAAAAAGAAGACTCGAGAGCACTTGAGAGTGTTTCACCAAGGTAAATTCTGAGAAAAATCAATTCTGACTACTAGTGCTGTTGCTCTCACAACAGATAAGTAGGATTTAGTACACAGATGCCCATATGAACCACCAAAACAACACTCTGCTTGTTTTTGTGGAGGCAATTCATGATTCAACTTGCGAACAGACAGATTTTCCTCTTCCAGGCAGTCCAACCCAGCCTCCATCTTCCTCAGGAGACTCTGAAGGCCATCAGAACTGACCAGATTATCCCAGCCAGTTTTATACTAGGAGGCAAATTGCTCCCTGAAGCCTATGAGTGAAGGAATGAAGGTATCAGTCATGACATACAGCCACAGACACTATCACAGCAGGAAGCTGAAAGGATTGGGAACACGTTGAGGGGAACGAGCTTTTCTCCTCCACACACAGTCCTCTCGGGAAGGAGGCAGCCTACCAGCAGTTAAGGAGAAGACTACTGCCATCACGTCAGAGGCCTTACACAGGTTGTAGAATGTCCCTCAAAAACTGGATAAAAAGATTTTGAAAAGATGGGGTAACTTGTTTTTAACACTGAGAGCAACTCTTTCATTCCTCCGTAAGCTGCTCCATTGTTTAAATTACCCTAAATGACTAAGACTTTTGCCTCTTATTTCAAGGTTAATTGTGATAACTCTCAGCTTCCAACTTGAAAATCTTGTTATGACTGTAAACAAGCTCTAAAACCCCTATTAGTAGGTATCATCCATGCATAAGCCCTGTATAGCACAGACTAGTCATCTCCCAACCTCTCTTTGATAAGCTGAATAAATGAACCCAACACCTTACACACCTAAAATGCCACTCATCTTCAAAGCTGTGGATTATTTTTATGGTCCTAAATTGAACTCAGAACTGAACAAAACTATGCAGTCTTTCCAACTTTGAACATGAGCAAGACACACCCCTCTCCTTCAACCCGATACTGTCCTCTGCATTGCTAAAGCAACTATCTTCAATGACCACCAGTACTCTCCCAAGTCAGTGTTTTCCAGGGAAAANTTTTCCAGAGAAAAAAAAAAAAAAAAAAAAAAAACTTCTATCCTATAAGCACAGCTCATTCCCAAATTCACAGTACACTGCACTTACCTGCATCAAACACAGCTTTGTTAGATTTATCATCAGTTAACCAATCATCTCAAGTCATTCTCTAACAGTAACCTCATGTTCCTCCTCAAATACACACACACACACACACATATATATATGTATTTTTTTTTTTTTCTTCCAACTGCAAACCTTACTGGCAAGATTTTGATAGCATTGCTTCCATGGGTTGATGCAGATATTGAATAGGACTGAAACAGATCCCTGGGGAAATCTACACTAGAAACAGTCTTGATCACTAATGTCTCCCCCAAAAATACTACTTTTCATGATCCATCATTAAAGAGGTTTTTAATCCCTTTTAAAAAAATATCAAATAAGCAGAACACATTAATCAAAATTGGTCACACGAACTAATTCAATTAGTTGGGCAATGTTCAACTATCCCAATATTACTTTGTACAATCTTGTCAAAATAGACAAAATATGTTTGAAAGACATATTACCTTACGCAAAATCATACTGTATGACGCTGAACTCTTTCTTCAGGTTTGAATGTTTTTTAAAGCCTTCCAACATTATTTTTATCTTGGATCAACATACGGATAATTATTTTGTAGCTCCTTAGGTCATCCCCTTATTTTTATTTTTCCAATACTGAATCCTGGTGGGCAGCGTTCCAGTCTTCTCCAATTCCCCTAGCTTAGACAAATTGGCTAAAAATTAACATTAATGAATAAAGGAGCTCCTTGGTTTGGCTGTTATCCTTGGGCGTACCTTATCTAGACTTAGATAAGAGTTATACTAGATCTGCTGTTTTGTTGTTGTTTTTGTTTTGTTTTAATATTAGCAAGCACTGTCTCATCCTCCTTTGTTATAAATTATATGCAAAACTAGATATGGTACAAGTACCTCCTGTTACATCATAAACACAGCAAGTACTAAACAAATATTTGAGGTTTGCTTTCTTGGGGGGCTTTGTTTTTTCAACACAATTTTAAACACTAATTTTACATAGGACCTAAACCTATATAGGACCTTTTATCTTTGCATGTAAATAATTGACACCTTCTGCTCTGGACTTGCATCATCAATATCTCAGTGATTTAGTACATCTCCTTTCTCACCTGCTTCTTTGCTCAAGTTTGTAATTACATCCACTGCCATTTACTTCATCCTCCCCGCCTGGTGTGCAGATTGCTTTGTGTTTTATTAACACACTTTCTGTGACTGTGGAATCATGCCTTTTCGGCCATCAGTATGATTTTGTTGAATACTTTATAGCTTCCATTAACACTTCCCCTTTTAAATGTACCTTCCTGGTTGGCTATCCTTCCAATTGTTTAAACTTGAAGAAACAGACTCTTCTAAAGCTCCTTGCATTACTGACTGATGCCATATTCTGTTTGCACAAAGTAAATACAGACAAATAACAATCACTGGTACCCAGGCAACCGTGGGATTTCAGGTCAGCTATTAACTCTTCTTTATCTGCTAGAACAAGGTCAACTATTGATTTATTCCACAGTGGGTGAAGAACTGTGTGCATTAAAAAATGACCTATTCCTTCTAGAAGCTTTCTTGAAGTCTTTTTATTGGCATCAGGAAATGTCAGGTAAATATTACTTTTTTTTTTTTTTAAGCAGCCTATTTTATTTGCCACCCCATAAGAAGCATATACATAAGGAAATGTTTGTTCCATTGCTGAGGATATTTCAGGGACTTGTGAGAAACACGTGATAGGTGAGAGATGACTTGAAACCTGTGTAACTTGAATTTGTCAGGAAATCCTTATGTCTGCAGCTCTCCCAAATAGCGATGGTTTGGAAGGCGTTATGTAATTTCCACTTAATCACACACACAACACCACGTCTGAAGTCCACCTCTGCTCAAGACCAGACGAAAGCATCAGCTAATGTCCTGCGCCCCAGGACTGGGCTGACCTCTCGCATGCTGCTGAGTCCTCAAGGGACTTCTTTACTCCCTCCCCACCATCACATTTATTTCTTCCTCCTCTGCTGCTTTGCTGTCTACCCAATTTCCCTCACTGTACAGTAGTTTGGGAAAATCACTCCAGGCAAGGATTTTGAGTCTCTCAGATATGACGTTGAGGAGATGTGACCTGACACACACAAGGGAGAGGGAGAAGATGGGGGTTACAGGCCAGCCACAGCTGAAGACTCAGACAACCATGAGTTCCCTGTAGGAGAAAGGGTTGGTTTCAGTGAGTCACCCAAGGGAAAGCATCCTGATCCTGAAAGAGAAATAGGAGCAAGGGGGATTCAGACAGAAATGCTCTCCTGCTTGAGGCTCGGAACATGCTGAGAGAAGCAGCACAGAGGAAAATGAAGATCTGCAAGAATCACTGATTATTTCCTTGGCAAAGCAGCAAAGTTTTCCCTTACAGGAAAATGGCACTTTTTTTTTTTTTAATGCCTCAAAAGATGAATGATCTTCTGGTACGCGTACTTCTCAGCAATCTCAGTGTCAGGTGAACTAGCAAAAGGTTTCATAGGGAATATACCATTTACCTAAGCTAAAATCACGCTTGAACTCGAGACAATGTTTAGACAAAAAGTAAACCAACATCAGATAACTTGCAGAACAATGGTAACAAACTCAAATAGTGTATAGGGTGGTGGGGAAATGCACAGGTGGCAACGTTTGGGTCACAAAAAAGGATGGGAAACCTTAATGCAAGCAGCTAGGGTGTATTTTCTACACATCCCCTCTCAGGACAGCAGTTCATTCATATTACCTGGGTCTCCCCATCTGCAAAGCAGACATAAAAGAGTCACCATGAGAGGGATGTTCTTGCCATTTGCATCTCATTCCCGTCCCCACACCAGGAGCACAGGAGGAACAGTGTTGATATAAATGAGTGTGAAAGGGTCCAGTTGTCAAGCACTGGTCCCAAGGGAAGGGGTAGCAGCAACGTGGAACAGTTTATGTAAGTTATGCAGCTCCCAGGAGAGGGGAGCAGCAGCAGCACAGAGCAGGGCGTGCTAAATACAGACTGTAGCAGGTGGTCCAAGAACTGGCTGTGATTTCAGCAACCGGTTTATCCAAACCGGACGGAACTGCCTACTGCACAGCCCTGCAACAGCAAAAAGCAAGCTAAAAAACACAAGCGGAACAGGCAACTGAAGATTCAGCAATCACAGATTGCCAGGAGATGAGTTTCACCCTGAAAACATTCCCACAGATGTCAAAAGTGCAGCAATCTAATGCATGAACAACAAGGAATGCAAACCCGGGCCTCTAGCAACAGAATCACAGAAGCATAATTTTGGCTGGGACCTATTTCCAGAGGTCATTTAGTTCAGCACCTGCTCAGAGCAGGTCTAATGAGATCAGCTTGGCTCGGCTGCATCCAGTCAAGTCTTAAACACCTCCAAGGATGGAGGCGTCTGAAGACCTGCTGACGTCCCTCTGAACAGCAGCCCTGCCCTCTGATATTTTGACAACTTCTCAGTTTGGTCTCATCCAGAAAATATCTTCTTATGGACAGAAAACAACAACCAAAAAAACAACCAAAAAAAAATTCCAAGAACGAGAAGCAAAGATGTCTTATAGTATGTACAATTTAGACTCCTGCTGAAGACCATTAGTGAAAGTTTTAACATCTCTGCACACTTTTTTCACTTCATGTTGTCCAAGCAGTGAATAGATAATCCCAATTCTTCTTCTCTCGTTTATAAATTTAATCTTGAGGTCCATGAATTTGCCACATTTACAGTACTGTAACACTACTCTCCACATGCGTAGGTGCATTCATATACATATACAGATGTCTAAAGAGATGCAACAGTTGAAACTGCAAATAGTGCAGAATTTAGGGGGAGCAGATGGCTATGAATTTAGGACCAAGGTATACATACATCCAAAGCAGCGTTGTTAAAGGAAGCTTAACTTTGGTCTTTCCTGACGTGATTGCTCTGCACTGCCTCTTAAACAGGCAGCAACATTTTAAGCCAGTTAACTTTATACAAAAGAAATATTTCTAAAGGCTTTAAAACACATCATCAGCCAAGGATGCTAACATCATACCAACAAGTCAGAGATTCCTGATGATGATGATACATAGCCAACTTCACCTGCAGAGTAGGTCATGAAGCACCCAGTTCATCTCTGTGTCCATATAGAACAAGTCACCAGCTATACTCATGTGAACCAACTCTTCCCCAAAGAGTTTATAAATTGAGAAGCATACAAAGATTAGGGGCGACAAACTATTCAGTCAAAAGAATCAAAACATGTATCATACACAATGCAAAATACCATCTGACTTGCACTAGCTTTTCCATATGCAATTGCTAGTTGGCCAATTCCTTGCAGCCATTTTTCATCACAAAAGTGGATCACGAGGAAAGACATAAATATTTCACCAAGTTTCTAAGCAACTGAAAAACAGTGCTTTGCAAGGGATATATTAAGTCAATGTTTAATCCTAGTCTTCACTGGGAAATAAGGTGAAGTTGTGTTTTGTTTTGTTTCGTTTTTTCCAAGCCAATCGTTAGCTTACTCCAACATCTTGATATGAAGAACACAATTATAGTTTTCATGTGTACTTACCAACTGAGGTAAACACTACTAAGTGCCCTACTCCTGCAAACATTTTACAGTGTGCTGAGTGAATTGGGGCAGGGGCAAAAGAAGGGGAAGGGCTTTTCCTCCACAGGAATACACCAGCACCACACATTCTGCCTGTGGTGAAGGAGAAACCATCATGCCTTGAATGGCTCCAGTAACTTACCCCAAACATCTGTCGAAGGTCAGGATCTCGAAAGCGGAAGGGAATGTTAGACACATGAAGCCGTTTTGGAGTGGATTTGCTCTCGGTGTTCTCACTGCTCTGCGTCTGTGATTGCTGTCCATCTGTCTGTGCCCCTCCTTCTGTCTGCTGAAATCAGAAAGACAAAATTGTGTTCGTGAATAGAAACCATACAAATTCCTTTCACACGCTTTGTCCATCTCTTTTCATGTATTAGTGCTACACTTGTGATTGCAGTATCTGAGGGCTTGACAATTATTTTGATAAAGCCAGTAATGCCTAACAATCGATCTGTTGTTCCTCCCCTCTCTTTCCATGAGTAAACAGTAATGAGATCTCAGCTTCCCTCCCCTCATATCACCTTTTAGCTCAGTAGATTTGCCTTTGGTTTTCTTAAATTGCTCTCTTTTCCCCTGCTCTTCCTCACTTCAGCTGCCACCATATGAAAGCTCTAATGAAGAGGCGGATCTCCCATATCCTGAAGCTGGGAGGTAGTACCGCCACTCTAATCTCATGTGGCAGGATGTTCATACAATCATCAAAATCCCACAGCTGAAGTGGCAGCTCTTCACCGGGCCAATACCAGAAATGCATCCCCAGGCAAAATGGCATCTGCTCTGTCAAGCTCCCTTCAGAGAAACACTACCCCAAAAGGTCTATAATTAAATGGTAAAATCCACACATCAACAGTTCACGGATGTCTTTGATTAACTTTTCTAGTACACTGAAAAGTCAGCCCAGGGACAGGGAGCAGTCGTTCCCACTGCTGGCTTTATAAAAACTCCAAGTGCTACTTTCTGCTACCAGCTCCACAACGAAAACAGGAATGCCGGAACGAATTCCCTTAAGCACTGACTGGCTTCAAAAGCAAAGCCAGGGCAAGGGGTGGGCTCAGGGTGTTTGCACACAGAAAACATCCAGCGAGGTGTGCCAGTGTGCCAGAAGAGAGACCTAGTGCCCCCTCAGAGAAGATGGGCAGGGAAGAAGAAAGGAAGAGAACCTCAGCCACCCATGCTGGGTTTGGAGTGAGAAGTGGTAACACCTGAGCAAGGCACTGAACTTAAGGGCAAGGCGCAGCCTCCTTGCAAGATGCCTCGATGAGAAAATTGTTTGTTTGGTTGGTTTTTTTTTTGTACTTTAGTCAAAAAACTGCCCTCAAACACTCGGAGCTACAGAACAAAGCAGGCTATGATCTGGTCAGTTGTAGTGCTCTGTCCCTTTCCAAGAGCAAGCAGCCAGGGGAAGGCATTCAAAGAGCACCCACCCCTCCCATCTCCTGCTGCTTGCCTCAGCCTCGTGGGACTAATGCTCTGACACCTGCATGATGCACTTCTAAGTGTCATTTCACTTCTTTAGATGCCAACCCAGCTTCTACCTTAACCCACTAAATGAAAAGAAGCTCGATGAGAAGGCAAGGACCGCGTAATTGCTAGTCAGCTTTTTTAGGCACCTTCAGGAACACAGGCAGGCCTTGAAACTTAGGTGGGGGGGTGTTCTTGTTTGGGGGAGCAGGGGGGACCTCTTTTTGTTTTTTTTAAAATACACAATTTGTCTACCAACGTGAAAAAGAAGTCTCAGGGGAGTTGCCCACACTGGCTCCCCAGCCACCGACTGGGCGTGCTAGACTGCTCTGCACATCATTTGATATACAACGCTTCAGGAATATTTGGGAAGAAACATCTCGCCACGGATAAACTAACCCGGCAACGTTAAGAGCTTCTTCTGGCCAGAAATGTCCCTTACAGATATGACCTTGAACTTGCAGGCTAGTTATAAAGGGCTGACGAGAGCAAGCTAACAGTAAGCAGCGGGGTCTTGTCGTGCTGAGCAAAGCAGTGGCAGCTTTCCATTTTATTTTAGTAGGGCAGTGCAGGCAGCACAAAACACGTTTGATCTGATTAATATAAATTAAGCTGTGATAGGAAGAACGGAGATACTGCCCTGCAATTATCTCTGCTCCCCAGAGCCACACAAGTCTCGGGGGAAGCCTAGCAGGATGAAGAATTCCTATTTGGCTAAGACTCATCCTCCCCCAGATATCAAATTTTCAAGAACCACCTCACAAACTTCCATCTGATCATATCTGAAAAGACGCCCCCCCCTCCCCTCCCCAGATTCCCCCTCTTCTACCCTCACCTCTATGACAAAAGGCATCTCCGAACACACAGAGTGCACCCTAGGGGAAGAATCGATGCAGCTGGCTTGTGATTAAATCACACCATGCTATTTGCTGGTTTTATTTTTATTACTCCGTCAGAGTCCTTCGCTCCTCAGGGCAAATCCATCCAAGCAGGACAAAACACAGGGGTAGCCCATCCATCACTGCACACAATGCCTGTTTTGGAGTGAGTGCTCCAAAACAACTCCCCAAAATCATCAACTCTCCTGCTCAAAGGCAACTCTCCCCAGCCCATTTTCAGGCACATTCTGGAGCCCTGCTAGAGCAATTTGCCAAATCTTGCGTTTCCCATGGCTGTGCCTTGAATTGGCAAGGGGGCAAACACCCACAGGTGCACCCTTAAACACACAAACACACCAGCACGTCTTCTGCGGCAGGAATTAGGAAAGGCAGAGATTCTGAACGGTGACAACAAAATCTTGTTAGTCCCTAAACTCAAATATAGGTTGCACAGGACTGGATCTGCTGCTTCCACAGGAGACAAAGCCAGGAGGTCGCTTGCACTCCTCTCCCAGCCATTTGTTCACAAGCAGAGGGCAGAACTCCTTTCTTTCCGAGGGTGCAATATATCATGTACAGTGGCCTGCTCAAAAACGCTCACAGCTGTTCCCGCATATGGCAGCGTGCTGCCGCCACACAGGAGTCAGTTTTCCAGCACGTGAGACGTGCACAATGAGACAAAGGCTTCAAACTGGAGAAACAAGAGAAGGAACAGGAGGGCTCAGCCCAATCTTACCTTTTTGACTACGCTAAGAATCCCCAAATGCTGTGCAGGCTTCCACATTTCCTGATTTTCCAGCAGTAGTTTAACGTTAAATACTTCTCCCTCTGGATGCTGCGGCTCCCTCATTTCCAGCATCCATGGCCCTAAGGTAGGATCTGAACTTTCAGCTACTGTAACGTTAGCTCAATGCATTTGTCTACTGCCACACATTCAGCTGAAACATAAATGATGGAAATAGTCTCCTCAGATCTTGCTTTTTTTTTTTTTTCCCTTCCTCTTCCTTTTATAGTTTTTCCTTGTCTTAATTCATTAGGAAGGAGATGAAAGGAAGGGCCCGGAGCCTGTTCTCCAGCGGCACATAATGGAGACTGCCGAAGTGCTGCCCTGACCGAGCCCGATGAGAAAAGCCCACGTTTCACCGAGCCCCCGCTCCTCGCCCCGACTCCATCCCTTCCCCGCACCGGTTCCAGCTCCTTCCTTCTGGCCTCACGTCAGCGCCTCGCAGCGACGAGCTGACCCTTCTGACCTCCTCCCTTCGCCGCGACAGCGACTCGGCGCAGGAGGGAGCTGACGGCCGTTCCCCGGGTCTCAGTGCCTGCAATCGGGCAAAGGCCCCGCGTTTGCAAACAGCGTTAGATCCGCGCTGCCTCCTCGCCGTAGCCCAGGTAACACACGCTTCTGCGGCGATAACGCCACTCACGCCTGCACGCACGAGCTCTGAGCTGTTCAAGGTCACGGGGAAATGCATCAGAGCTCAGCACACGCACGGTATTTGCTTCACTCAACTACTTGCTCCCTGCGCCCCGTGCCGCTTCTTGCGCCCGCCAGCAGTAACGAAACGCTAAGCAAGAAGAGGCAGCTGCAAAGGGAAGCATGCGCGCACACCTGTGCGCAGAGAAGGGGACCGGGGTGCTCTGCAAGGCTTGGGGGCAGCTGTACAACCACCTTCCCACCTCTCAACCTAGGCTCTTCTGTCCCAGAACAGCTGGAGAACAAGCAGTTGCTAAAGGATATCTCCTCAGAGGGAGGGAGGCAGGGGTGCAGCGGCACCTGAGCTCCGAGCAGACGTCCATCTGCGCGAGCACACACGGGGCTTCCTCACCGATGGGCGAGACGAGCACCCGCGCGACAGCCCGGCGCGGGGACTGTTAATGCCCAGCACATCTTGTTTCCCTCTCCCACTTGCTTCTTCTGAACTGGAACTGCTTCAGGGCCAAGTGAAAAAAAAAAAAAAAAAAAAAAAAAAAAAAAAAAAAAAAAAAAAAAAAAAAAAAAAAAAAAAAAACAAAAACCCAACCCCCTGTCCTCTTCCCCCAGGAAACGAGCAGTCCTAAAGGCTGTGAATCCTAACGAGGAGGTTAAGATCCATAAATCACTGCAAAAAAATAATAATATTTACCAAATACAAACTGTAACTAATAGCTATATTTAAAAGGGGACTTGGGCAGCTTACAGCATCTGGGAGACAGACTGTGCTCTCTCCACTGCTTCTAGACCAGTCTGGGATCCTTAGAAAAAACTAACCTTGATCGGATCAAGACCTTGAGGAACTGTGTGGAGACAAGGACTGAAAACTAGGGCTGGCAGAAGGCAATCTGCCCACCGCCAGGGAGAGTGCAGGCAACACTGGAAGCTCTCTGCACCTTCCACTGAAGTGCCTGTGTCAAGACGACCAGTCACCCACCAATAAGGAGATGCCCACTGAGCAGGTTTGGTGGAAAAATGAGCAAAGAATTGTATTCTGGACATCAAACCCCTCTCCTGCCTCACCAGGCTAGATTAATTTAGGGTATATTTTTTCTGACTGTTAGTTACCTGTTTTCAGACCCACTAAAGCTTAGTCCTTTTGTTCCCCTTCCTTATTAAATAAAGACAAACCCCACGTGCAATCGGAACATAAACCTGACACGTAGGGAAGCTGTGCTACCTGTCCTATATGAAGACATCTGACAGGTCAGGTTGCATTTTCCATGTAACCAAGTAAAACCACTTTGCTTTCCTGAGCAGTATTTTTTCTCAGAATCTTTAGCTTCCCCCTCGGTGAGGTGGTGAAACGAAGCTCTCCAAAAGGCCTGCTCCGCTGGTCACGATGCTAACCCACAAAGTGAACAGTTCCAGTCCATTTGTCACCCAACAGGAATGCCCTGGCACGCTGAAGAAGGCCGTAAGACTCCCTGAGCTAGAGCTCATCTCCAGACCATGTCATTTACAGCGGGAGAGGAACAGCCACATGGCGACAGACTCGAGATCTGTCCAGCCCTGCTTTCTGACAGCAGTCAAACAGAGCATCAGGGGAAGAACACAAGAACGGGGAAAATGTTCGGTGATGTTCCTCCAGAAAACCGAGCCAGTTCACGTCTTCTTCGAAGCTGCTGACTGGCAGTGAATCTATTGCCCACGAAACGTTTTAGTGAGTTTTATGAGCCTGTTTATACTCTCAGCTCCCAAAGCATCCTGTGAACAAGAGTTTCACAGTTAAAATCTTCATTATATAGAAAAAAAGACAAGAAACAAAAATCTGGTTTTGTGGGGTGTTTTTTGGTTTTGTTTTGATACTTGCCACTTGATTATTTCCTGCATGCATCCCAGTGAAAATGGGAGAGCTCCCTGTTTTGTTTCCCATACCATTCAATATTCTATATACATCACATCCCTTCATTTGTCTATCAGCTCTTTTCCTATGTGAAGATTTCATTTCTTCCCATAAAGAACCTTCTACATCCTTTCATCATCGCTATTATCCTTCTCTGTACTACTTCTGGATCTGCTCAAACCTTTGAGAGATATGCAGAACTACCACAGCTGTATACTCTAGCACAATGACATTTTCTGATTTATTCCCTATTCCTCTTTTGAAATCATTTTTAAATCTGCCTCACTCGACACAAGTCTGGAAGTGCTGACAACCAAAATAATCTGCCTCATCCTCAAAGAAAATTTCGGATGTTAGATGTCAGAGTTTGCTACCTCAAGACAGTGATTTCCAAGCTGTGGTATCTAAACAATCAGCAGCTAGATACTTATTTGGAGCTAGTTCCTCCTCCCATCTACCTGCTCAGCAGTATCAAAAGATAAGTGAGGATATTCATTAAACATATTCCTCACCTGAAATACCTTACACGAGCAAACGCTTTAATTACTGGAGTGATGAAAAATAATTACAGAGGAAAATTCTGCTATCTCAGACTAGGCAAGAAATACCCAAGGGAAAGTCATCCTTGTATCATCATCCAGGCATTACAAAAGTAAGTTGAGGGAGCCCCGTGGTGCTGTTGGCTCCCTTCCTTCCAAACCCTTGTTAGATGCCTGGGCCACAGCCAGGTGACCGAGCAGCTTCCCCATCTTGCTTTTGAACGCGGTACGCAGGGGTCCCCCCTCACAGATGTGTCTTCTTTAAGCAATCTGGAAGCCTATATCCCTTTATGGTGTAGCAGATGAGTTAAATATGCTTCAGGATGGCACGTCAAAAAGCCGAGAGACGTGCAGCTCCGTAATTAAATAATGCTTTATATTGGTTCACGACAACGTAACACCAAGGCGACAGCACCTGCCATTTTCGTGCAAAGTCATTTACATAAACTTACTCCTCTACTTCCATAGCCCCAGCTGCATTCTGTAATTTATATAGACACACAAATTCTTCCCTCTGACATTAACAAGAGGAACGAGTTGAATAATCAGCTCACAGTATTAAGTGCATTGCATTTACTATCGAGCAAGCTTTTTTAGTTCAGCGGATGATTAATCTTCCCTCTGTGGGCAGAGTACCGGGAGATGCAGCGAGCTGACAAGCGCTCTCGGCTCCTGGCCACGCGCTCACCTTGCGACAACAGCGCTTGCTGGATTCCTCCACGAGCCCCCCTAATTCATTAACCCAGCAAAAGGATTGGGCAGCTTTCTGCCAGGTCAGTGAATTAAAGCGGCTCACGGAAGGAATGCCAGAGCCAGAAAATAGGAGTGGGAGCTTGTGCTCGGAGCCAGAGCTCTCCTTTCCGACAGCGGTGAGCCTCTGGACCAGCTCGGCTCCAGAGGAACCGCAGCCCCAGCACATCCCCACTCGCAGCTCGCTGCGCTGGGCGTCTCCAGCGGGGAGAAGCACGCTAATGTAAACCAAGGAGGGGGGAGAAGCCAGGCGACCCGGCACTATAAAAAGTGAAATGCAGAGCGTCAACAGCTTAAGAGACGGGCTGCGACAGGCAGACCGAGTAGGCCAAATATGGTCTGCTACCTCGGGCTATTTTTAAGCCAGGTCTTTCAGCTGTGCTTTGGGACAGTATCAAGAGAAAGGACAGATGCTCGGAGATGACGACCGGGAGACCCGCATGCCAGACAAGAAACAAAGCCCCACAGATGAGGTCTGATCCTAAAATAAAAAGATTCCAAAATATGAAGCTGTTTGTATGACACCACCTATTGTGCCAGTTCCTTTTCCATGCCCCTGCTCTGAGAGCTTTGAATGCTTTCCACCCCGCTCAGACCTCCAGACCCAAGCTCACCCTTCGCTGACGATACAAACCACCCATTCCCCTTCGCCTGGGGGTTTTACACAACCTAGGGGAGCATCAGGGAAGGCAGGGACTTTGACTCCCAAGGTGTATTTTACTTAAGCTCTCTGTTGGTGTTTGACCTCAGCCTTCCGTATCACTGCGTATTAACTTGGCAGACACCACTGCTAATCTCAAATTATTCAATCCAACTTGTCCGTGGGACCCTGCCAAGTTTCTATGAAAAGGCGTTCCCACCCCGTGTTAGGGACCCCACTACAGACCCCATTACACTGCTGCATAACCTGATACCAGCCAGATGAAATTCCCCTTTCCATGTGGGACTTTTAAGCCACCCATATTCTGTTACTTTTGCAATTCCCCTAACCACTACTAGCCTGGAAAGCCAGAAATCCACGCCATCTGAGCACAGCTTTTGCTATCTCACTCTCTCCTGCCAGCAGGGCAGCAGCGCAGGCCTTGTTCTTAAGTGCAAGGAGGGACCTCATCTGCGCGGCTGAAGGCATTGCTGAGTTATCCCACGGGAGCCCGGGCTTCAAGTCAGCAGCTAAAAAATCCGCCAGCTATTCAGTCTGGGGTATCGCCTTCGCACACATGCCAGCAGCTGCGCTTGTCAGTCGCAGCAATGGGAGGGGAGGATCACGTATCACCTGCAACGAGTTTTTACTATATTAAAGTTAGCTCTGTCGTTTGAGCAAGACAACAAAATGGAAGGGAAAAGATGCCTTAAAGCATAGCAGTCTAACTCACGTGGATTGGACATGTATGTCAAGCAAGCAACAACCAGCACATGTGATAGCCAAGGTGCTTGACGTTAGCTGTAGATGTTCAAGATGAAACAACCAACCTGTTCTGCTGTATTTTAACAGCATGCTTTAGCTGGAGCAACTGCTGAGCCTCCTTCCTTCCCCTAGTTACTACATCATTAATCAGCGTACTGAGAAGGAGAAAAGTTGCGAGCAATTACATCTCAAGGCACCCCACAGAATCAAAGCAACTCGATACAGTAGGATTCCTGTACAGAAGGATAAAGGGACATAGATGATCCAAAACCCATGGAAAGCGTGGGAATGCCCGTGGCTGAGGTGCCTTCCCTCTCCCCCTGGCCTTCACGTGCCACCACCTGGGATGCTCTCGGTTTGATCAGTCCCAGCCGTAGCAGCAGCAGCAGCAGGGCGCTCGGCTGCTCCCTCACCCTTTCCTGGCCAGCTGCGGTCTGCGAGCCCGCCTCCGCACGCTCGGCTTGCGCGTCTTTAACCGCGCCAAACGCTCGGAGCAGACGTGCCCACCTGTTTCCGAGAGCCGGCGCAAACGCTGCGCGCTGCCCTGCCTGCCTCTGGGATCACCTCTCCCAGTCACGCTCCCTCTGGCAACGCCGCCTTCTCCCAGCAACATTCCCTCCCACGCGCACGGGCCGCTCTCCTCTCTCCCCGGCTAGCCGGCCCTGCCGCGCCGTGCCGTGCCGCATGGCCCTGCCAGCGCGGAGCCGGCGCTGGCTGATGAAAGGCAGAGCTGGGCCCTGCGGCGCCGTGGGGATGGCTCCTAATATGGAAGAGCAGCAGGAGGTTTGGCACCGGCTTACGGCCGGGGTCAGGGCTCGCATCGCTTCCACTAAAGCTCTGGGCAAAGATGGGAACAGCGAAACCACACGGGGAAAAGCCACTGCTGTGGTTTGCTCCCCGCTTCCATCCTCAGCCTAGCTGCTTGCTGGAGCTGGGCAGCCCAGAGCTTACAGGCTGGAAGGACACAGGGCAGTCTGGTACCAAAACGACGACTTGCATTTCTGCACCCTGCTTTGCCAGGTTTGTACTCTTTTCTTCTCCCAGATGTCAAAGCTGTAGCGTTCCCAGGATAAACTCAAAGATACCTTATCAAAGTCATAGCCAGTGCTGTCAACCGTGCAGCCACTGTCCTCTGCAGAAGCAGCAGAGCCACACACTGGGAACCGTGCACACTGGAGCTGGCACCATCAGTTCTCCCCATCGCTGGCACTAAATTCACTCTGTACTTACAGGGGGAAAAATAATCTCCATGAGCCACACACCCAACTACAAGCAAAACTGAAAGCATTAACAGATTAAATCCGCCCCTGAGCACCGAAGGCTCTCACCATAAGGCTCTTTATTAGGAAGTTAAGTCTTAACAAGTGGCTTAAGGGGTGGATAAAGCTTTTCCTGGGATAATCTGCCAGCATGTTGCCCAGTGCCAGTTCCAGGCCATGGGAAGAAGAGAGCAAAAAAAACCTAAGAAGGTAAAAATCTTTGTTTGGTAAATGGATGCCCAGTACCTGAGAGGTCCTCTCCTATCTTTGCCCCTGGAGCTCCCTGCCATCTTCAGAAAGTCAGAGAAAAGTGTTTTTCTACTCTGTTAGCTTCCTGAAAGCAGAAATATACTGGGATTACACCTACAATACATGTGCTGTCTCTAATCCTCTGTACTGTCAGCCTTCCAGAATTTGCCACCATCACGTTCATTTGAACCATTTGCCAATTAACTCAAGGTAACTAATCCTTTTAGAAAGGACTGTCTGTGGACAACACCACCACGGTAAAGCACCGCGATTCTCAGGCATTACACCCCGTTGCAGACACCTATTTAAAAGGGGAACAGGCACGAGGGGAAAGACGAGAACGTGGCAACGGATCGCCAGAACCTCTGGCCTTTTGCGATCCTCTCCGTTCCAAGCCCACGCTGACTTGCTGCTCGCTCGAGAGACACACGGCCACCTTCTCCAGAAGCCGCGCCGCTCTCCCGCCCCGCACTTACTGCGAGAGATCCGTTCTGCGTGCTGGCCGTGGTCGTGCTCTGCTCTCCATGCGGCTGCGTGCTTCCGTAGAGCGTCAGATTGTGCTCGCTGGTCTGGCCTGCATAGTCCTGAGTGTGTGGCACCCCGTACTCTGTGGGAATCCCGTTCTGTGGGGGTGGCGGAAATGGGATTGTGGTGAATGGCTGCACCATTGCATCAGGAGTTGCTGCTGGCTCCTGGTTACCCTGGAGAAAGGGAAAAGCAGAAGGCGGCTTTACTATACCATGGAATACAGATGGAAACGTCAGCCTGAGAAGTCATCCACAAACACACAGGCGTTCCACGCAGGTCGTGTGAACATCCCACCCACTGCCACCGTAATATTGCACGGTCTTCTATTATCTTCTCTATCAAAAAGAGCACGCCTCGCTCCTCTGAACCATGACGCTGTTTCTTAATCCCTTTTGGGCAACCTTCTCACTCCCGGGTGGCATATGGAGAACAAACTACGGGGCCTGCAACCTGCACACCCCTGTAATCCCACAAACATCCCGCCCCACCTCGCCTTGAGCGCGCCTGAAAGCCCCCCAGGAGCAAACACCAAAGCCTGCAGGTCGCAGCCACCGCGGGGTGTCGCGGAGGCGAGAGGAGGGAGCTGGGGTGACCTTCACGAGCCACCTGGGGTGAAGGAGAACAGCCTTGGCATTGAAACCCAACCCTGGGAAGCCCAGCCTGCTGCACCGCTCCCACCGCTTTCACCGCTGCAGCAGCAAAATCCACGGAGAAGATTTACGATAGCACGGCTGTTTGATTTATGTGCGTGTCAACAGACTAATCCTGATTTTAAATTTTGGCTGCCATTCCAGCCCCGGGCCCTCCCCCACAAAGCCCAGAGGTACTCGAGCCCATTCCGACACCGGCACGCTCAGATCAGGGGAGGCAAAGGCAAAGGGAGCTCGTCCTGCAGCCGGGAGAGGCAGAGGGGGAATTACCGAGCAGCCTTCAGCGGAGCACAAATTGTACCAATTTTTTTTTTTCCAAAAACTGCTACGATAACCCCAGGAAAGATGCCGTAGCAGAAACTATTTCCAATTTTCTTAAAACAAACTAGATTCACAAGCTGGTGGTATCCCTGATAGGAGGAAGAGAATGCTAATTAGCCACCAACAAAACCCATTATGCCATCTTCTCAACAGCGCAGAGTTGCTCCCTGAAGGACATACTCCAGCGTTTTGTTAAATCTCACTCCTAGACTACTTAAAATGCCAGCCCAGAAACCTCGTATCGTCGTATTTTCAATGTTTTTCCCCCCCTCAGTTAATACTGCTCCTTCTAGTTGAAATGCATTTCGACCTTTTAAATATTTTCTCTCCGTTCTTCAATTATCTACAGATGCTTGAAGGATGAAAAATGCTATCTCTCTCTCTCTCCCGTTTCTCATGGTGTTTTGATAATGCATATTTATTTTGAGCTTAATCACATCTCACAAGCCACAACAGCCTGGCAACTTTATTTATTACTTCTCTCTGACCTTCCTAAGATTTTTAAATAAGGAATTTTTGGTACAGAATGCAATGTTTTAATACCATTGTCGCTTCAGTTTTTTCTAATCTTACTAACATACAGAAATCATATTTTTTATTACAAATGTATCTTTAATTTAATGTCTCAGGTTATCTGTAGATCTATCACTATTATGCTTGTCCAGGTTTCATCATCCCAAAGAGTATCTGTATCTCAAATTATTTTTCTCTTGATATGATTATGTACACATTTCCTGTCTTTTTTTTTTTTTTTTTTATTTTTCATTTCCTTCAGAGCTTCAGAATTACTTGCCCTGTCTCCACTACTGTCTACAAAGAAGAACTCCTGTTGTGTTCTCTGCAGGTTTCAGGGCATACTGATATCCTCCTCTTCTGTTACTCTACCCAGTTTCAACATTTACCCAACACTTCATATTTTCAAGAACTAACAAAAAAGAAATCCCATTTATCTTCAAACGCAGAACCTGAGCTCCTTTCCCTACTCCCAGCCCTCCAGGGAAAGTCCTGCAGCCAGAAGCGTTGCTTTTCCCACTTCCCAGGAGGTGTAACGAGCACCAAGAAAACCCTTGGAGAAGGTGTGCAGGAGGGAGATGCAACCAACAGAGCTGAACTGAGAGTATTAGATACTCCTATAGAGTATTAGATACTCCTGTCTTGACAACGTACCTCACAGCATTGCTGGTCCTGCCCGATTTAACTCATGAAGTTCCCCACATCATGACTCCACATCAACAGACTGAGATGGGTATCTCAAGGGGTAGTCACCATTCCCAAATGCGTGCACAGATGCTATCACAGGACGGAGAAAGCCCAGCTGCAGTTCCCCACCAACTACTGCTGTTACCAACTTGTGTGAGAGCGTGAAATGAACCCAACTAACGTTCAGGAGCAGACAGACCCTTCTCTCAGCCGCAACGCAAGGTGGATGGCGGTGTCCAGGAGGGAAGCGCGAGGACGGAGGGACAATTTCAGCAGCTCCAGGCTAGCTGATTCCCTCGCGAGTTCATACAACCGTGTGCCAGCCATGCCAGCTGCCATCCCGTGCCCAGCGAGCAGGGGAGGGCTGCTCAGTGCAACTGTAATTCAGTATAATTAACCAAGCACACGCTCCTTAAAAATGGAAAAAGGCCTCAGTACAATACCGAGTAACCTACGCCTTCTACCCCCTCGGCTGCCCCGCTCCCACAGAACGCGGCCCCCCTCAGCAGGCAGGGGCTCCAGCAGCTCCCCTCGGCACGCGCTGCCCGGGGCACCGGCGGGACGCGGGCTGTCAGCGGGCCCCCAGCCTCCCTTCCTCACGTCAGGGTTTTGCCCACGCAGCTCATCCCCGCGTTTTGTAGGAAAAACGATTTCACTAAGCCCGGGAACAATCCCGAATGGGGGCAGGTTGCTAAGAGTCGACGCAGCTTTAACTTAATTAACGAAGTTTGTAGCTCCGCGCTAAGCGGCCGGGAGGTAAGTAAAGGCATGTAGCGGTACCTGGCGGGGGGGGGAAGCCATTCCACAAATGGGATTTAGGATGAATTCTTTCAGCAGACAGCAGGTGGTGATCCAAGATCACGGCACCGAGCGCGAGTGCCGCGATCCCACACAAAGGCCTCCTACTCCCATAAAGCTGTCAGCTAACAAAGGGCGGGTTATTTTGTGAGGGGCTGGTTTTGTCTCGCGTGACAGAGAAACGTGCGGAATTGGGGGGTTGTGAAAGGGGCCTCGCAGTGAGGTAACTGCAGATCCCTTCTGTTTTGGTATGCCAGTATTTGCATGGGTAGTACAGCGTAATAAATACAATTATAATTCTGGTAAACCTGACCTGGCAGTACCTGGGAGCACCACGAGCTCTGTGCTGTCTGGTATCTTATGATGAGTCCCGAGCTTCAGAGCAAGGTGCAAGGAAATGCTACAGCACGTAAACATCAAGTAACCTCTTCAAAGTACCCTTCAGCTCTGGTAAACCCCAAAACACTGGGATAGATGTGAGCACATGCCTGCTCAGGGCACGGGGAGAGTTGATGGGCACGCCTTCGCCATGCCTACATTACCAAACCTGGAAGGAACTGCCTCCCGGCTAGCTGAAGGCAATTAAGGTGTTTGTGAGGCCTGCTGTGTTCCCAGCTACGGCTGTTTGCTCTCCCCGCTACCCTAATCCCTTCTGTAAACAGCACAAGCGTTGGTAGCTCGGATCTGCAGAGCCCAGCGCGACAGCCTGGGGCTGCTGCCTGCCCCGCGCTGCCCACCAAGGGGACCGCTGCGAGGACGGGGACGTGGGGACCCTCGGGGAGGTGAGGGTGGCACGCGGCTCCTGCAGAAGTGGCCGAGCACAGCTCCTCATGGAGCAGAGGAAGGGCTACCGCACAACCCTGCCGTGGCAGAGGAAGAGGACAGCAATGGGGAACACGGGCTGCTTTTTCCCCTTCTCGCCGCCAATGAGAATTAAGCTTGCTGCAGCAGGCTCGCCCTCCCAGCCCTCCCAAATCAGCCTCCCAGGGCTCCGTCGGTGCTAAGGCTCCGGCCGGAGCTGCTGCCCTCGCCACCCACTCCATCCTCCGCATTGAGCCGTTTCACCACAGATCCCAGACGGGGGGGGAAAGGCTTTTTCTTGTCAGGTTAGCTTTGTTCCCAGTTAAGAGCGCTGAAACGGCTTGGCAGAGTGCGAGAGGAGAACAGGAGCCAGGAAGGCGAGGGGGTGGAGAAGCCGGGAGGGAAGGGCCGGGGCACAGCAGCGGGACGAGCTGGGGCGAGCCGCAGCCCGCGGCGCGCATTAACCCTCTCCCCAGGCACTCGCAGCATCTGCCTGCTGCTGCTAACGAGCACATCAGCGAGCAACGCTTCGCGAGCGGGAATGGATACGGAGCAGCATGAGGGATGCTGAGAGAACCACCGGGGACTTGAGTGTGATCCCTTCTGGAAAACCACGGGCTGGGGTGTCACGCCAGAGAGCAACCCCGACCCACGTCGGTGGCTCTCATGGCACATGGAACCGCAACCTTGATTTTCAGAATTGTGCTTTTGCTCTTGAGGGTCATGAAGACGGTCAAACGCAAGCCAAAGGGACGCGTGGGATGGTGCAGCGATGGGTTTCCAGCTCCCCAGTCCTGCTGAAACACTGACTCAGCCACGTGAACCCTCCAGGTGTCCATGAACATCATACAAGCTCGTGACCCCAAAACATGGTAGTAACACTTTCCACATCACGGCCATTTCACTAGTGACCAGCTTCTGAAGGGGAAGTGTTAGAACTTAGAATTTTTGTTCTAAATCTTTAGCACCCTACCACATAGGTATAAAGCTTATGGAAAGAAAGGTTAGAGATGAAAAGGAAATACAAAGCTAAAAGGAAGGGACAAGACACAAGGAAAGGAAAACAAGAAGAGAAAAAATGCAAAAATAAAAGTGGCCTAGGAGGCAAATGTGCCTTCCCAGCAAGTGTTATTGATTACAAACTCAGAACAGCACAAAATAACCCTGAGCACAGTTACTACGTAACTACCTCCTGGTAATCTTCATCACTGCTCAAACCTTCGCTGGGTTCCGGGGCTGCGTGACCCCAACCTGACACCTGCAGCTTGCTTAAGCCTAAATAAGCTCACCTTCCACCAAAAGAGATGTCCAACGCGGGCTTGCGCCTAGCTAACCATTTAAAGGCATGTTTTCTTCAACTTCCTGCTGCAAGCTTGCACTAGATTATCTAATCTTGTCCTTCCTTCTCCTAGATATGTAAAGCAAGGGAAGAACAAGTTATCTCCCAATATACACTATCATTCCAGGCCACCAAAACCTGTTCTGAAAAGAAAACAGCTGTTTGTTTTTTTAAACAGAGAATTTCGAGCCCCCTTTTTTGTAGGGAAGGAAGAAAGAAAATGAGTGTTATCATACCCTCATACACAGGCAGCACTCACTCATCCCTGCACTGTCATTATTTCCAGAACCGGCCAACTCTGGCTCCATCCCCCTGCACAGATGCAGGCTGTGTACGCCCAGCATTAAGTAGCCCCCGGGCAACCTGCAGAGAGGCTCCCTGCTGGATGCAGCCAAAGCCCAACAAGGCCCGGAGCCGCAGCGACTTGCCAGCCTGAAAGGTACCCGGCCACCTTCAGATTTTAAGAACATGGATTTCCTGCTCCTGAAATCTATATTATTCCCCCTTCAAAAAAAAAAAAAAAAGTTACTGGCAATTAAGGCATCCCAACATACGCTTTCAATCAATTCACGCTCTCTGGGGTTGATTAGAAGGAGAATTGTGCTTCACAAGACTCCATCAAGGCCTCAGCATCTGTTTCTGTTCCGTATTAGGAATGAAACTACCTCTGAAAATTACTGGGGAGAAAGGGGGCTGGGAACAAAGGAAAAAGTCACCAGGATGGATGCTTCCCAGGCAAAAAAGCCAGCAGGAATGAAAGACCAGGCTCAACCTTCTGTTCTAAACCAGTCCTTTAGCACCTACCCTGGCGGTGTTCTTCCAGCTCTGCAATGTTCCATGTGAATATTTTCCACTTTGCATTCATAGCCGAATGTTCTTGGGAGAGAGATCTCCAGAAGACGACTAGCTTTTAGCAAATCGGTATGAAAATAAAGCCTCAAAATATGATGAATGTAGCCACAGGCTAACCCAACAGGCACCCAGAGCAGCAGAAGCACCCCCATACGAGTGAGGTCCCTTCACTGTTGGGCGAAGAGGGTTAAGTTTCTTCTTCTGGCCCAGAATTCAAATGAATCACAGCTAAGACACAGCGCGTTGCAGATGTGTCACGTATGTTTAACCCAAGCTAACCACGATTAGCTTTTCAGCGGCTTAGCAAACCGATCACACTCACAGCCGCACGAGCGCAGATTCCCATGCAGGGGGGCGGCAGGAACCAGAGGCCAGCAGCGGGGAAGGAGCATGGGAAGGGCTCGATCGGGAGCAGTCCATGGCTGCATCAGACCAAGCGCATCCTCGTGCTCGTGAACACGACTGCAGGGCAGCACGGAGGACCTGCCAGCGCTGCTCTGCTGCCTGACCCAACTGCTAACCTGCAGGTTGCTGGTGAAGAAGAGATGCAGAACATGGGAACCTAACAGGGGAAGAAAATCCCTCCCCGGTCCCACGGTAGCTCTCTACCAGGATGTCAGGGTATTGTCACAGCTACCGTCACCGAAGGTGGCAGCTCTCCAGGTGACACCGTATTTCTAAAAAACGGCTTCCACCTCCCCAAACCCAGCCAGGTACCCCCTTCCCCTGCTGTCAGCAGGGTGAGCTGCTGGAGGTGCTGCTCTGAGCTGGCTTGGCTACTGGAGGATGGACAGCCAGCGAGAAACAAAGCCTCACAGGCCAGTCAGGCATATTCACTTACATCATACCCACACAGGCCCCTCTGATCCCCCCGATCTCGCCGGCCAGCAAGGAGCCCTCCCGCCTGCCCGCGCGGATTCCAGCACCTCACACGGAAAGGCAGCCCTGCCTCCGCTGCCAGCTGAGGAGGAGGAAGGGAGGAAACGCCGGGAAGGCGAGCACATCTGGAATCAATTGGAAAGGCTCTGAATGCCTCGGAAAGAACTGCAGAGCTGGCAGAAAGCAGAGCGAGGAGCTGTGCCTTCAGACGTGACTACGGAGCAAAGGTGGGGGACGAGACGTATGCAGCATACCGAAACACAACATCAGAGCTCCTCCTGAGGTTCTCCTTTGTGATTTTTTTTTTTTTTTTTTTTTTAATGCAGGCAGCTAAATCTCTCAGCCCTGTCACGTTCTCGCTGCTGCTGGCCTGCCGTGGCTACGGTGACAATCCAGCGCCGAACAGACGGGCTCAGATGCACACAGCCCCAGCCAAGGCAAACGAGACTCATCTGTGACTCGAGTGCCAGGACTCGATAACAAAGCAAGGATATTATAATCAATCTGCTCTCGGGGTGCGGGGTGGAGGAAATCTGTGACTTGGCATATGCTCGAGAACAGAATTTTGACAGTTTAAAAACGCAGATTTCTTCCCACAATGACTTTCCATCCCAGTAATGCATTCTCCTATCTTGTTATTCATTTGTTCCAAGATGAGTTTTCCATTTTCAAGGAAGCCTTCGCTAAGTATCCTGGAAAGCAGTGATGCTGGAAAGGAATAGAGGGCCACAGAGAAGTAACTCACCAGAGCAATAGCCTGGTAAAAAAGCATGAATAAAATCATTTGGATGTATTATCAACAAGGAGAAAATGGGAGCAGTGTTACTTCAGCGTATGGCCTTGGCCAGATGAAAAATAAGACACATGCTTCCACATATGCATTTTAAAAAGGGAATTAACTCAAAAGGGAACGGGCAAGAGCCACAAAAGTGACCACAAGACTGGGGGGAAAAGGGGAGGCACACGTGGCTGTACACTGAAAAACTTGAAAACCGCAATCTGTTTTGTTTATCATTAAAAAAAAATTAAGTGCCAACTGATTTTGTGAAAGTATATTAATGGTTAGGAAAAAAAAATACTGGACACTAATAATATTTAATCTAATGAGCAAAAGCATCAAGAAAACCAATAGCCAGAAGCTGAGTCTGATAAATTCAGCTCTGGTAAGACACCATTTTATTTTGTTTACTGATTTTCTAAATGACAGTCATTAAGTCAGCTACTGAGAAGGAATCAGTCCTCTCCATCTCCTCATGCCTTTACGCTGAAAACATCATGTGATTCAAAGCAGAGGTGTCAGGGTGAGACATAATGGCCTACAACGCACGTACGGCCGGCAGATACCATCTGAAGGCAGATCTATAGGACAATATCCTGGAAAGCTGAGAAAAGCTGGTGGAAGTCAATGCACATAAAGGAAAGCAGAGGAAAGCGAAGAGCGGACACATTTACAAGCAAAATGCCTTAGCCTTATTGAGAGGAACAAGCATGGGTGCAGTTACGTGTGGCAGCTAACCTGACAAACCACGTGCCGGCCTCGGAAGCAGCGGTTCTGCTTCCTTCCCCGGCTGGTGCGAGATCTGGTTATGCCACGGCCACAGCCATGCAATTAATGCAAACAGCAGTCTTCTGCCTGGCCACAAACCGAACCGTCCCGCTCCATCTGCCGAAGCAGGACGTCCACGGCGGCGAGGAGGCCGCAGCACGTGGCTGGGGCAGGCCGGCGAGGGGAGCCACGGTCAACAGCGCGACTGAGCGCCGAGTTAGGGCTGCTCGTCCGACTCTTAAACCGCTCCATTCCTACTGAAGCTGAACCCATAAACCTGGAAAGGTCCCTTCCACCTCCAGGAGGAGGGGAGAGCGGGCTACGCAGGGCTCGAAGCCTTCTTCCCCTCCACGCGCGGTGCCAGGCCAGACAAAGCCGCTCGCCTCAGGCCGCAGGCCCCAAGAAAAGCTTTAGCAGCTGGCAACCAGGAGCAGCACCCCGGCAGACGAGCCAAGGAGCAAACGCAACCCCTGGCACGAAGGAGGGAACGCCGAGATGCACGCCTGGCTGCTCCTGTCAATCCTGCAGTGGGGGAATGCCCGTTTTTTTTTTTTTTTTTTTTAATATATATATTTATCATATCACTGAGAGGAAATGCCAAGGACTGCTGCAGCCCCTGTCCCTTGAGGCTCTGCTGCTGCCATCCGGCTGTGCTGCCTTTGCAGCGATGAATATTTAAACAGGGCAATAAATATTTCAGAGCACATTCATCCCGATGAGAAGTCTATTAGAATAAGAGAGAAGACACAAACACGCAGGGTCACGGCCGCTCCCTGCTCTGCCCCTCCTGCCCTGACCACCTCCCCACCCTCCAGCCCTCAACAGGCACCCGAGCACCTCAAATATTCATGAGCACAGCTCCAGTTACCATCCAAACAAGCAAAAACTCTGCAAAAAGGTAAAAAGGTGCTCTACTTTCCAGTGAGGTGTGCTTTTACCTCTTCTGGGGCCGCTGGCTTTGGGGTGTGGTGATCATACACTTGCTTCAAGCCCTCACAAAAATGAGGCCGCTTCATAGCGCACCTTGGAAGAGCAACAGAAACAACACCAGCAAACCCGAAAGCTCAGTGCCTGGTCGAGCAAGAAAACCTGAAAGCCCATCTCTTTCCCCTGCAGCTCCTCTCCTTAATTTAAGTGGTGCGTTCACGCTGGTGTTTCTCAGTCGCTAGCAGCTCTGCTTGGCTCTCTGGGGGATGCTAGCAGATGCACAGAACTTTGCCATCATTGGCATGAAGAAAATTGGCTAGAAAACAGGCTTAGGACGTAACAGAAAACGCTTTCATTTAATCAGCTGTCATTTGCATGTCATTCATGTTAAGGGGGGTTATTTTGACTATCACAGTGCTAAAAGCTTGCTTTTTTTTTTTTTTAAACCGCACGTATAAAGGAACTTTTAAAAAAAAGTTCAGGGAGGAACAAAAATTTTGCAATAAATTTTGAAGGAAATCAAAATCCCATAAGGTACTGGTTCAGGATGATACTCACAGGGCCATAAAAACCATGGCCATGCTCAAAACTGGACTCTCATGCCAGCCTCCATCGCTTACCTCCCCAGATCCCAAAGACACAACCCATTCAGTGGTCACACAACAGACAGGGAAGCCTTCAGAAAACCGAGCTAACCCTGCTCTGCACGGGGGGAAGCCAAGAACACTGGAACAGGTTGCCCAGAGAAGCTGTGGATGCCCCATCCCTGGAGGTGTTCAAGGCCAGGCTGGATGGGGCTTTAGGCAACCTGGTCTGGTGGGAGGTGTCCCTGCTCATGGCAGGGGGTTGGAACCAGATGGTCTTTAAGGTCCCTTCCAACCCAAGGTGTTCTGTGATTCTATGAAGAAGACGCCCTCACAAGGAGCAGCCAAAGGGTTCCCCTAAGCAAGAGAGACAAGCTGGGCTGCCATGGCTGACAAGCGACCTGCACCAAGCCCTCTCCTTTCCAGGGACATGAAAAGAGGGGCACCTCTGCCATCACTGGTGCCCATGCTTTAAAAGATTATGACAACTAAACCGCCATCTCTACGCGTCACGTGCTCTGGAAGATGTCTGCAGATGGCACAAGGAGAAGGAACTCCTGGTAGCTGGATCCTGGCCCAGGACAAGCTGGGCACCACAGGGTGCAGCCCCACCGCAGCTTGGGCACAGCAGGGTACGCGCAACACTACGCGACTGCTCAGCCTTGGGTTTAACTGCTGGATTCCCCTGCAGTCTCACCTCCACTGCTTTTAGGCCTGTGAAGGGAACGGACACATGGAAAGGACCTTGATAGGTATGAAGAACAAGCTTCCTAGGGCAAGCCAGAGCTCAAGCTGTTGCACGTGGCTCTTTCCCCTCAATCAAGGCAGCAGCCAACTGCTGCACAGCCTGCTCGGGACGGCCAGTTTCATATTAATGAAATTCTCCCTCATCCCCCTGCTCTACAGCAGGAATTGGCTCCAAAGTGAGGTATTGAGCTGTCAAACAGCAAACCCTCTCTCCAGATAGTGTTTCAAGGAAGATGAACAGTCGGATCAATCGCTCGCTGCCTCCCTCCATCCCTTCTCAACAGCAGCTCCTGGAAGACCAGCAGCAGCCCCCCTTCAAGGCAGGTCAGCAGCAGCACCACCAAAAGGACACTGTTTCCATTAAAAATATAAAATAGCAATCGCAGCAGTGTAGTTCAGAGAGCGACAACAATCCTGCTGCTTTGCCAGCAGCGAGCACCGGGCTTTTCTATTCCTGCTCCCAACCACCACCACAACTGTCCTTCATATCACTGAAGCTACAGATGGATCCAGGCAGAAGCCAGGTTCAACCCGGCCCCCAAAAACCACCTTGTGCTTTCCTATCCTGTTAACAGACCTCATGCACAGAGCAAGCAAAAAATACTGGAAGATAAGCAATTACCTCACCAAGTAATTTAGAGCAGGAGCCACCATTTTGCAGCAGACATCAAAATAATGAGTGCTCCTCTGCTGACAGTGCAGCTGCCGATTATTCCCATGATGGGCCGTATACCCACCAGCACACTAATGTGGAAAAAACGCATCCGATCCCAGGCAAGAAAGAAAAGAAAGTTCGTTGGAATACAGAAGGAAAAGCGTCGGGAAGGAAAACAACATTTAATCTCGTGGCTCCCGCGGACCTCTCATGACTCAGAAAATAAATGTAAACAGATGAAGAAGTTAATTTGGATCATATCAGCCCTAATGGCACGCAAATGGCAGAGCAGGCACCCTGGGGAGAGGGAGGGAGGGATTTGCCATAGATCAGGTTACTCTCGCTGACAGCTGACCTAAAACACCACAAGATTTCAACCGCCTCTGCCCATTCTTCCAATTTCCAAAGGTGCAACCACTGCCTTTAAGGGATGCGACGTGTGAAATGCTTAATGCTGTAACTGAGGACAGGGAGGAAGGAGATCCTGGAGCACGAGTGCCTAAGCGGTCAAGATGATAATCCTCCTTGTTTCACAAGGAGCACAATTAACTGAAAGCAAGAAATAGGCTGAAGTGAATTGTTTCTTTGAAGATGTAGAAGTTTTGAGCTAAAGCAACGAGGACATATGGAACAGGAATTATTTCCCCTTGGTCTGAAAGCACTTGATGGAATAGAGATGGGCAGTTGCTCTGTCTCACAAACATGTTCCTTCAAAGAAGATGCGTCTGCAACCAAACACACGCTTGGCTTGCTGGATGGGCTCCACACAATCACCCTCCAGACGGGCCAGCACGGTCCACAGACGTACTTCATCACTGTCAAACTTGAGAAACATTCTTCAGTCTCTTCAGCGCAAGCCCTCAGCACTACTTTTAACTTTATCTCATTTGAGCTGCCTTGCCTTGCTGGAAGTGACAGGGGAGGCAACGCTGAGATCTTCCAGGACCAGCCAGGCGCTGAACAGAAACAGGAATTGAGGTGGTGGATCTGTTCTGCACGATCCTTTCCAGCTTCCCGTGTCCAGGCTGGTAACTGCATCAGGCTGCAAACTGATCGCTGTTGGTCTGCTGCTACGTTTTCAGGAAGAGTTAACGTTCAAGAGTGGCCGATGATGGTGTAACCAGCAGCCCACACCAACCACCCTCTCTGGCCTTCTGGATGCTTCTGCCATAAGCGGAGGGCTGGCAGGGAGATGCGTTACCGCCGCGCCAGGCTGGGAGGCTTTGAGCCGACAGATGGGCACGGGGCCGGCACCGACCTTCCCAGGCGAGCCGAGTCCGCAGCCTCCGCAGCCTCCTCCTTCCCTCTGTGCCACACGCGCTGCAACTCCCGCAGTTCGCTGGCAGAACTGAGCGAGAGCATCGCTAACAGCAAAAAAAAAAAAAAAAAAAAAAAAAAGTCCTAAGAAATCGCGTTTGAGCTGAAAGCCAAGAGGGACAGTAACATCACCGCCTCTGTTACCTCCGCACAGAGGGGCTGGTTTCAGGAGCCCCTTCATTTTGGCCCAAGTTGCCACCAGGCCGCCTAAAGCTACGATTTCAGAACTGATGAAAAACACGGCTCAGGGATCCTTAATCTGATTTAACCCAATTTATTTAGATTCGTCTCATTGTACAAGGCGAAGCACATGGAAGTCTCACTTTCCGACAGAGCATCAAGACCAGCAGTAATATTTTTTCCACCTTTCTGAAGTTCACACTACCAGACAAACTCATTCTCACACCCCTCGCAGTATTTTAACCACCAACAGCTTTGAAGCCTTAAGAGTCCCTCCAAAAATCCCTCCGTAGGATGCGGGTTCACAGCTGGCTTTGGATGACCTGAATTCCTCCCGCCACCGAGAGGGTCAGTCCCCCCCTCGCCCACGTCCTGCACCGTACCCGTGTGGGCACTGACACGGTCGCAAGGGTGGCCCCCTGGCTGAGAAGTGACCCTGCCACAGCCAAACGAGGAGCTCTGTCAGCTGAGTGGCCCAGGAGCAGCACCCCTGCATGGGAATGGGCTGCAGGGAGCATGGGCAGAGCCACTTCCAGGAAAGTTGAAGATCTACTTGAGCTAATCATGAAATTGCATTTCTTTGGCATTCCCAAAGACGGGACCCAATGCCGAGCACAGCACCAAGTACACCTTACCCTTAGAACACCTCTTCGTCCGTCACTTTCACCGTAGGCTGGTGCTCAACCTCCTGCCCACGTCCCTGTGAAGGACACCTGGAGCACACAACTCCTCCAAGGTCCCACCAAGCCTGCAGTCACAACCTTCAGCATTCCCACCTCTCTCCACACTATTCCCTTTAACACAGATCGGCTCCATCACACAGGTCTGAACTGACCCAGCCCCACCACCAAAACACAACCCTCAAAACCAAATGTAAGAGGGATTCCTAGAAGCACTTTTCCTCCCTTTTGAGATGCTTCGAGACGGAGAAGAGCTTCATCCTGCAATGAGGTGGGGGCAGATCAGGGAATGGTTTTGCATGCTAACGCTGTAACCAAATTTAACAGTTTCATCATGCACACAGAGAAAAGCAAGGGAAAAAGTTAAAGCAAACTAATGTGCGTTAAATATTTGAACACCAAGCAAAGCTAAGATACCTCTATGCCTTATAGTCCAACCAACAGTTAACAAATTGACTAATTCCACCAAATTACCGAGCTCTTTCTCCTCTGCCTCCTGATTCAGGCTGGAAGGATCCTTTGCAGGGTAACACAGATTTAAAACTCAGCCTATTGAAATTCTCAAGTCCTTTCCCCTGCTGCCCTATTTATCTAAATTACGATTCACAAAGCTGGAAGGGACACAAGTTGGAAAACAAAAGCCGTTCTTACTCCTGCTCCCTAATATTCCAAAGTCCTTTGCATAACTGTTCAGTTTTGATAACCTTCTTTTATACGCCATACTGAACAACAGCAAAAATAAGAAAAGCTACAAAGAACAACAAATTAAATTAAGGGTTTCTCTATTCATTGAGGGTACATGTGACAAAGGAGGACTAACACTATCCAAGAAATCAGACCTCCTCTCCAGGGCATTTTTAAATCTGTCTTTTTAAGTAATTTAAAGCAGATTTTGCTCTTAGGACTGCAGGGAGAACATAGGCTCTGCATAAGGGGCCTCCGTAAGACCCAATAGGTGAATGATGGTCTATACACCGTATAGGTCAAACTCTGATTATCTAAATCTTGGTTAATCAAAAGCAATTATGTGAAAGTCAAATATGCCCTCCCAGTCAGATAGCTCGGTGAGACCAGGACTTACAAGGCACAGAAATCCTGAGCTCCCCAGGACCACAACTGCAGAGGCTGTGAATTTTAAGCAGGATAACTGCGAGGACGGTTCAGGGGGTTTTAGCCGTACTCAAGCCTCCCAGCCCGAGGGCAGTCTTCAGAGGCAGCTAGATGATTACCCTGGCAATTACTGGGACATTTTTGGTGTCTCCTTGCACCCTCAGATTACAGGCTACTTAGAGTGCAATTCCACTTAGGTATTTAGAGACTGACTACTCAGGGAGAAAGTCTCCATTAAAGGCAGGGCTGGTAGTGCCACCTATTATTAAGGCTGGCAGATACTTCCCACTATAAGACCCTGTTTTCAGTTGTTTACAATTCTGAAAAAACATCTAAACTCTTTTATTCATGCTATCTGCAACTATTTGGGGGTGGTAATTTTTGATCCTGTTGTTAATTTCAGCCATATCAATCCAACCTGAGAAAGAAGTAGGGGGAATATTTTGTCTTAGGATTAGGAAAAAAAAAAAAAAAAACAAAACACACACAAGCTTCAAAAAGCCTACTGGAACTTCAAATTGAACAGAAAAATCTTCATTTCAGGGATCTATACTGAGCAACGATACTGAAAAGCTACCAAAATCTGACCAATGCTGTAACAAAACTATAGAAAACTACATGTTATTAACTAAATTTGCCAGCAAAGCTATATATGATGGTCCAAAAAAAGGCTAAAAACAATAAAAAATTCCACTATGTAAAATCGGTCTCAAAGGGAAGAACAAATCTGTTCTTATTTATCATGGTAAGAACAAATGGGGACAACAAGTTTTACATCAAATGTTAGGAGAGACTCAGTAATGCACAGAAAGCAAAGGACTTGGACCGTCAAGGCAGGCAGTGGCACCACAAGTGTTTTTAAGGCAGGTTACCCAAGACCTCCACCAGCAATGGTTTAGGCACAGCTGATTGTACCGGGAAATAGGGACGCTCCTGAGGACTGCTGGCAGTGCCACTCACGTCCCGTTTTCTGTGATTTCATGCTCTAGTTCAGGGCTCATCCACAGCTTCACAGGAGATACAGGCCATGCCAGATCCACGGCTGGAGATCAACAGCAGCAGGAGGATGAGCCGTCTCCTGTACTTTCAACTATCCCTTTTGTAGGGATCAAGTAACAAGGCATAGCATTACCCACCTCAAATGCAAAAAAAAATAAAATAAAATAAAATAACCAAGAAACAGATCTGCATGTGTAGCAGAAGGAAAGTAAATTGGGACAAGGAGCCTGAATGCCAAGAGGACAGAAAAATTTACTGGGGGAGAAGGGGATAGATCAGGCAACTTTGACTGCAATAGGAGCAGAAAAGGCAACCTAAATGGGAAGTGCAAGAAGTGGGTGGGAAAGTTGAAGCACACGAGGACTGCAGTGAGGAGGAGGAGAGCAGAGGAAGAACAAGCAGGCCTAACAGCTGAGAAAGAACTGAAGCTATCGAGGCAAAGAAGCAGAGTGCCTAACTAGGATGACTCGCTGAATGCAGAGGAAAGGAGACAGGGACAGCACGGGCATGGACTTGGATGGGACACGCTTCTGACTGGAGATCATGAGGAACGCGTGAGAAGATCCATCTCACCTCAACCCTCTGCGATGGGTGGATGGGAGAGGTCACACAGGGACTGAGAAGGGAAAACGTGCCCATTAGTGCACGCTCCCACAGCCTAAGACTGAACCTAATGCTGCAAAGAGTCACCATTCCCCTGCTGTCAGCAAATACATAAAACCAACTGGCAAACACAGATCGAGCTGGCCTGCACAGAAAATGACGGCTAATTACACATTCGGCGTGAGCGGCAGAGGTCTGCGGGATGCATCTGGGATGGCCAGCCCTGCTGCTTGCGGAGGTCACCGTGGTGCCACATGCACTGGAGTTGATGGGGATGGGAGGAGGGCTGTCTGGTTTTTCTTTCCTTCTTTGTGGAAAAGAATAGCAGGCACTCGTGTGATTAAAGACCATCATAAATAGACACAGAAATACAGAGAACAAAGGTTTCCTTCCCAACTTAAAATATGGAAGTGCCTTCCCATTACCATCTTGATACTCTCAGTTCATGAATAATGTTGCTGAATTGTATCAGTGGGCAGTTTTGTAAAGCAATATAAATAAATAAATCAGATATGTTAAACAAATCACAGCATTTGTCCTATTTTCTTTCCCATATGCAAAGCACACTATTTTATTTATTTATTTTGAAAAAGCTTTCAGCTGAGCATTAATTGCTCTAGCTCCTGTGAGCCCTACAAGAGCAGCCTGTCCCTGTCCAGCCTCCGCTGGTCACTGCACAACAACCTCGAGCAGCCCCGCAAAAACCACCCCGCACAGCCCAGCATCATAACTAACTGCAGGAGCAAACTGAAATACTTTTGGTAGGAAGACCATAGGGAACACGTAAGATGGGAAGAGTACCTGACTACATCCTTTCAGATAATATTTGAAACCATACTGAGGCAAATTAATCGCTTCCTCGTGAGTATTCGGAGGGATACTCTTTAGTGAATTCTGTGACTTTGCAGCTAGGAGGCAAATAGGTCAAGCATTTTACCTGAAGCAGTCAATAAGACCAGACCCAGGTGTTTAAAAAAAAAAAAGAAATCCCCTCTTACCCCCAGTCCCCTTCGCACTGGTGTTAGACAGAATTTTATAGTAAAAGGCTGGTCAATGCTAATTAAATGCAGTGGAGCCATCATAAATGAGTTACTTGCAGGGAAAGACATTACCGGGATTAAGGGCTCCCTCCTTCTCAACCTCCAACTGTTAATATTTTTGGTAGCTCACTACGACCCTTTGCACTAATCTGGATACTTTGCAAATTAATAGTTCTTAAAATAGCAACGAAACGGTATTTTTACATTTACATAGCCTCTTCATCCGGGCATGACAGCACGAACTGCAGCGAATTCAGGCATCCTGGTTTCTCAGTTCCCAGGTACCTGGGATTAGTTACCTAGCCACCTGCACAAGAAGCGCACTGGGGAGCAGCGAGGTTATTTCTAGGACAGGGACTTAAGGAAATGGCACTGCCGTATCAGGTTCCCTTGTACATCGCCATCCTGCCTAGGCAACGGGAAGGGCAGCTTCTGCCATCCCAAGGCTGCCCTGCACGTCTGCTTCTACTCCAGTGCATCCAAAAGTGCTCAGGAAAAGGTGGTAAAGAGAAAAAAAGCTCATTTAAGAAAAAAAAAAAAAACCTAACTGGGCTCTGACAGGCCCCATTGATTTTTAAGCCCTTAAGAATAAGCCCTTCTCAACCAGCAGTTAAATCCCCAGGTATCACAACAGTTAGAGACACGATCCATAGGCCCACATCAAACAAACACGTCCTTACATCAGGGCAAGCGAGCTGCAGATCCATCCTTCAATCTCCGGGGGAGATTCTCCTGGAAAAGGGCCTGGCCAGGGCTCCTCTCACACAAACCTCTGCTGCTGACATGGTGCCTGCAGCGCTAAAACGAAGTCCTACGACAAACAGCAGAAGGGAAGCGAGAACTAGGGGACAGGCACAGGCAGAAAAGTCAGGTAACACGTAACAAGCACCACTTTGGGAGCGGCAAAGAAAGGAAAAGAGCACGAGGCCGTGGATGGAGGAAAGAGCAATCCCCTTCAGACAGCTCATGCAAGTTTGCAGGGTGACACCAAAGCACGGAGCAAACAGCAAGGACGCCTGGCCAAAAGGAGAGGGAGCTGCAATCCTCTAAGCAAGGAGAGGGGAGGGGGAATAGCGGCAGCTCCAGAGAGAATCCCTCAATGCACAGAAAAAGCTTTTTCTTTTTAGGGGGGGGATCCTGGAGCACGCAGCTTGCCTGGAGGGGAACAGATCCTAAAGCGGACCTACGGGGACAGGAGGAGGCGGCTGTCCTGGGACTCGGGCTCCCTTGCAGACAGTTCAGACAAAGGAGGACGCTCTCGTATAATAGGATGCATTGTACATTTTCAGCTAGCACAAGGTGGCTGTCATGACGGGGCTCCCCAAATATACGCCCCCTCCTGATCCCAGCGTGGGGGGCAGACAAAGATCCATTACCGTCGCGGGAGATAGAGAAAGATATGGGAAGAGAATGAGGTTGAGGAAAGAAAAGGAGACAGAGAGGCCTTTAATGAGTCAGCTGCTGCTCTGATTTAAATAAGATCTCCATTTAAGGAGCTCTGCATGGTTTTTTTTTGTTTTGTTTTGTTTTTAAATCATTGCCTGAGCGAGCAGCAACTTTTGGCTGCACAAGGTTGTCTGCCAGCTACACGCAGGGCCCGGGAGGGAAAGGGTTATGGAAGGGGGAAGGGGAAGGGAAGAAAACCTCTGGAAAAAATGAGGCTGCTTGCTGGTTCGTTTTAACAAGGACATAAATTAGTCTCAAAGCCACAAACGCCATCACCTCCCCGAGCCCTGGGCAGAGCGTAGCGAGTCAAACACGTGCCAAGATAAACGGTGCTGGCTGGAGCCCCCGGGGGTGCCGGGGGGCCGAGAGGGGCACGCCAGCAGGCAGGGCGGCGAGGGCGCCTCGGATGGTGCCGCAAAATGGAGCCCGGTGATCCCACAGCCGCACAAAAGGGGACCTTCAGATGTTCCTGCCTACACCCACATCAAAAGGCAGCGACTCGAGGCAGAGAAAGAGGGAAACCGGGGTGCTGCAGTCTGAAAATAGCAGCTCTCCCTGGTCTGGCTTTAATTACCGCGAGCAGCCCTTCCTCCTCCTCCTCCTCCTCCTCCTCCTCTTCCCATCTTGGAAGAAGGCCCGCGAGCAGGCAGCAGCCCAGGTGAAAGGCTCCGTCGGCGGCGGCAGGGAGGGGAGCAGACAATGGCGGGGTGATTCATTACAAAGGCATACGTACACAGACACGCGCGCACGCACAGGCTCCAGCGCTGCCGCTGCCACATGGGCTGGCGGGACTCCTTAAGGAGGCAGCGGCTCCCTTCCCGCTCTGGAGATGCTCGACACCTTCCCCCTCTCCCAGCCCTGATGGGAAACAGATTCGGAGGAAAACGCCAGCAAGGCACTGGGCTGTCCAAGAAAGGGAGGGCTTTGTGCTCCACGCAAGCCAGCAACCTCGCCATGCACCGCGCAGAGAAAAAGCCTTTTAACGCGCAATTCCCATCCACCCAGGACTTTCCCTTTTATCTGCAATTAGCACACGATGTACCGGGCCCGTTTAACACTCATCTTCACTGATTTAGGATTAAGGGGGATCAGACGAGGGTACTTTCTGTTAATGAATCGGAGCTCCTGCTCTCATTAGCAATTTTGGTTTCCTATTTTAAAGCACGTTTCTCCAGCACCTCCCATCTCTCTCCATCACTGTTTCGAGCCTTCCCACCCCACACGCTCCCATCTATTTTGTTTTACCAGCCCCTCGAGTCTACATGGCAGCTGATCTCCCAGATTTCCAAAGAAAACGGGTGAGCTTGCTCCCAAAAATGCCACACAACTCAAGACGAGGCAGACAACGTCGTCCGGAGATCAAACCAAACGGAGCAAGACACCGTCGACAGTATTGGCGTACAGCGTTTGGTTCGGCGACGCTGAACCCGCTCAGCGGCAACCACCCGCTGAAGACACCAGCGACATTTACTCGTCACAAACGAAACGGAGCCCCGGCGGAGCAAGCTCGCAGGCTGAGGCCGTGCCACCGCTCCCAACCGCACCGCAGAACTCAGCGCGGAGCCCACCTCCGCCGCGCTGCCGAGCTCCTGGCAAGGGGGTACCGGCCGCTCGGCCCGAGACCCCGAGCCGGGGGCAACCTGAGCTCCCCTCCCCTGCTGCTTTACGTGCACCTTCTGCAACACCGGCACGTAAATATGCAGCGCAAACCCTGAAAACCTATCCTAGGCAGTACATACTTTTAGGGCTGTTATAACTCAAGGTCAAGTAATACTAATAACGCGTGGTTCTACGAGGGTATCCCCAGCCTTTACACGGGTTTGTGCCCTCCTGTGTTTCACCAGCGCTCCAGCAGCATCCCACACGTCTCCAAACCGGCCAGGCTCGTGTGCCGAGGGCACGGGCGATGCGCATAACGGCTGTGGCGGGGAGCGTCCAGCATACAAAGCCGCGCAGAGAAACTCTAAATCGTGCACGAGCCAAGCTGCAGCTCGGGGGCAGGCACCTCCATCTAACCGGGCACGTCCTGAGCGGGCAGCAACGCACGAATGGACCCCGCCTGCAAAGCCACGGCTTTCCAGCATCACTCACGGAACTAAATATAGGGATCGAGCGCCTCCGGAGATTTCTGCAGAGCTCTTCTGCCTCCAAACAGAAAGCCTCGGTCCGGATGAAAAGGAATTGGTAATGGAAGGGACTAAATAGCAGGAGCAGAAGGTGGGGCTTGGGAGCAGGGGAAGATACCTCACAGTGGACAGAGACCTATTTTTCAGCCACTGACAATCAGTGCGGGATGTGAGGGTCAAAGCGGGTGTCACTTGCAGCAGATTCATTCGGAGCCAGGCACCCGCGAAAGCATGGCCCCTGGCAGCGGGACACGCAGAACCCCAGCGAGGGCTGGCGAGCGGGGACTCGGCGAGGGATAAGGAAAGCCAAGGCTAGCGTGCATCTATTTGCAAAAACGCAAAGCTCCGCAGGAGAAGGGGGAAAAAAAAAGCGCTTGTGAAACCCAGATTTGAAGAAAAGTTCCTTCCGAGAGCCATTCCCTCCACCCGCCTTGGGAATACCCCCCAAAGGTTCCCAGCTCCGCAAGGCACTGCAGGGCATTATATAATGCCTAACTCCGAAGAATTCCAGCTCCGCGATGCCGCTTCCCTCCTCCTCCTCCTCCCTTAGCCCCCTCCCTCCGCTGGCGACTTGCAGATGCCATGCCAAAAGAGAAAAAAAAAAAAAAAAATCCAGAAAAGCCCCCCAACCCGTGCGGCAGCCCTAAAAGGCGAGCAGCGTCCGGTGCAACCCCCCCTGCGAGGCGCAAGGCCGAGCCCCCCCCGAGGATCGCGGCCGCGCTCCCCGCTCACCTTTGTGCTGGGCCGGGGCCGGGCAGCAGCCACCCGCGCCCCTCCGCTCCCTAGAGGGCACTGCGAGGCCGCCCAGGGGCCGGACCCCCGCCCG